>SNQJ01S0056060.1:0-25148 GCA_010110895.2 Picea sitchensis
CCAGAGAGATTGAGGGAGAGGTGTGGACAGCAGCCCTGCCATAGCCTACTAGCACTCCTGTCGTGGCTCGAACTGTAGGTTAATGATTACCTAGTTCGAGAGGACCCACGATGCCATGAGGGAAGATTGCGACAGTCGCTCACAATGATTCTAAGGGGCACGCAATAAGACAGGGGCCTTATTCCTTAGAAGCCCTTAGTCTCCCACAAGTTCACCTGGCAGAGTGTTGACTCTAGGGGTTATTGATGTCTACCAATCAGTCAAGAGGCGAGTGGCACCCTTGGCACACGTGGTGGATCCTGAAGGGCATGTCACGCAAAAGAAACAAAGAGGCGAGTGGCACCCTTGGAGCACGTAGTGCATCTTAAAGGGCACATCGCGCAAAAGAAACAAAGAGGCGAGTGGCACCCTTGGAGCACGTAGTGTGTCCTGAAGGGCATGTCGCGTTGACGATGTTAAAGGAACGAATCTAGATGGCCCTAAGACAAATATCTCATTAAGAAATCTTAAAACAACTTCCCTAATTAAAATGTCGCCTAGTTCAGAATCTAAGTCCTAAGTCTAAAACTTCGCTACGAGTAAAATTTTGTCTACCCTTAAGAAATTCTCTCTCCAAAAAAAAAGTAATAATGATAAAGTTTAAGATAAAAACCACTTAAGTAATAATTGTGGACTTCATAAACTTTGGGTAAAATAAAAAGAGTAAGAAATTAATTAAAAGATGTGGATATAAAATATAAAGAAGAAATTAATTATTTTTAATTTTTGATAGTTTAAAAAGATGTTGATTTATTAATAAAAGGGAAAAGGGGTTAAATTGCAACTGTCGTTTTTAGCTCTAATAAAAAGGGGAAAGAGGGAAATTATAAAATTTAGGAAACTAGGGAATGGAGGTAACTTAAAAAGGGAAAGAAGGGAACTTATGGTAAAAAGTGAGGTCAACTTAGTAAAGAATCTGCAATAAAGAACCTTCTAAATTGAACTAAATTAGCAACTTCATTTTAGGGAAAGTATTTAAAACCTGTAAGGGAATCTAGAGACACCTAGGGGTAAAAATATGAGTAACTCTAGGTGGGTGAGGGAAATAAGACAATTTAATAAATTAAATTAAATAGTTAATGGAGAAACGTGGGGGATGGATGACACTTGTACGAAGGAGATTTTTTAGAAGATTTTTATTAAAACTTAAATTAAATGAGATTTAGGGAAAGATGGAAGTTCTAAAACTTTATAAAAGAAAGGGAAGAGAAGGAAGAAGGAGATCGACTGTTAGCGTAACGTTACACTGCCGGATTAGTGACTTGACTGATTTACTTGTGAGGAGTTGGGATTTCCCAGCTCGGATAGGAGTGGTAGCTCGGCCTTGGGAGGCGAGCTGGGAGCTAGACGTACCATCTAGATAGTGTGTGGCCCCTTTGTGGATCGGGGGGCTAAGGGGGAAGCAGCGTACCCCTATCATTGGCTGGGAGGTACCGGTCTAGTCTAGACGGTCGGCGAGCGGGAGTTGCATGGAGCGCACGGACGACACTCGGAGCAGGCGAACAGACAATGGTACGTTTTTTTTCGATTGAATGATAGAATCTTGTAGGATGTATGATTTAGATTTGCATGCGTATTGAGTAGGTAAACTGATTGTCTAGTTTCATGACTAAATTTTTATAGCCTAGTTGAATGATTGGTTGATTGATTTTCGTGACCTTCGTCTTCCATCATGTCGTGACCACCCAGTGTGTTGATTGTGACCTTGAGGCCGTTATCCTTTGTCCCTAGCTCACCAGTCCTCGCCTGAGCAGTCGGCCAGGAGCCTGATCTACGATCGTCGCCTTAGCATTAAAAGACCTATGGATCTCAACGCCCTGCTTTTCTGTGCGAGGATGGTGAAGTGAAGGACGAACCCATTCGAAGACTACCTCTATTTTTTTCCTTGGTTGATTGTTGGTCTTGCGTCTTGATGTGTTTTAACTAACCCTGCAAAATTGGCTTGTTGGTGAAGTTTTCCTTAAACTCAACGTTTTTTTTTAATCATGTTGTTATCTCATTTTTACCTCGATTTTATATCTTACTCGACATTCCTGCATTTTTATATTTCATTTGCTGCATGGAGAATGCTACTTCTTCCGCTGCACTTGTCGACATGGGGGCGAAATTGCCCAGCAACCCTTTTATATTCTGGACAGTTGTTGATTTCCCGTTGCTTGGCCACTACATGCTGATGCATATAACTGATTATGATGAATTTTACTTCTGGTCTTAGATGGCATTTTATAAGGAAGAAACTCAGTGAATACATTTAATTTGCATGTAATAAAATCAACGAACTCCTTGAATTTATAAACCCAGCGAGTAACCTCAGCAAATTGATTTGAATGATTAAACTCAGCGTAATGTTGAATGTTTAATAGACACAGCCAATAAACTCGGAGATTTAGTAAGTGAACCAGAATATGTTTAGATTAATGGCAACACTATTAACTATAATTATATATCATTATGATAATGTTGGAAGGCTTCGTTCTGTCTATTCGTTCGATCCAGACATCAAGTGGGATATGGAAGATATCTAAAACTTCACCCTTGCCCTATTTCTTTTATTGAGATAATGTCATGGGGGTTATTCCCTTTCTCTTTTATTTCTGCCGAATTCCTTGCAGGTGGGATTTATGGAGCGCAGCAAGGGAAGGAAGGGACGGGGAATGAAAGAAGGCTAGTCCTTAGCTGGAAGGTAACCGTTATTAAAAGAAATTTATTAATTATTACATTAATCATATTTGTTTATGATCCAACACTCGTATTCATTCTTTTGAACAAATTTTAATGACTATAATAACTCAGGGAATATGGCGTTATGCACCCAGCCGTTACCAAGCATCCATATTTATTTTCTTGAGAACAACTGTGTAATTCACACCGTTATGAACAGGTAGTTAAGTCTAGTTAGAGTTACTCTTTTACCCAGCGAACTTACCATGAGAGTTCATTTCGTAACCTAGAAATTTCCTAGCGTTTTTGCTTTAAAAAAAAAAAAACGCAAATGGATACTCTCGCTGATGGCAGATTACTCTACGATTTTACCTGCAACCTTAATTTATTTTACCTTAAGCAACTGCGACTTGCATGCCCTCTAGATATGAGTAGCTTATCCTGCAAGAAACTATTGAAGCTCTCCTTAGGGTTCCCGGTTTGAGCGTGTAGCTGAACGCTAGTTTGTCATTTTTGGGGGATGTCGAATGATTAATCTGGACCACGTCTTTTTCCTTTTTGGGGATTATTTTTGTTACTATTTCAGTATCACGATTATCACTCCTTTTGGTACTTGAATCTTGTTTCTTGAATTGCCATAATTGTCATATTAAGCTCTTAATTATAATAATTCTTAAGCTTAATGCTACATGTAATGAATTCATTTAATCTCTCTTAAAAGCCAAATGTTTAACCCTTTGTGTGTTTGAGAGGGATACCCACTCTAGTTCATGGAATCTTCTTTTAGCCTAAAGAAGGAAGGATTTCATTGTCCATTGGATCCCTTACATAAGTTCTCTCCATAGGACACCTTGAGGATTAATAGGAGCATTGACTTTTAGAGTTTATTTAAATCCCTTTAGAAGGATTATGAACCTAAGTGCAATCAAAATCTCTCGATACAAATTTATCCTTAGACATTTTCCTTTGGAGAAATTATGGATGTTCCGAGCCTTGGGTTTTTGTAAGTTTAATTGTTTTAGATAGCGCTTGTTAATAGCGTTAATTCTCGTAGTTTAACCTCCAGGTGACCCTTCTTCATAAACAACATTGTAGCTTTAAATTTCTTGTTTAGCGTCCTTGGGATTTTTATTTACCACCGCATAACAACATAAAATGACCTAAGGGATAGCCTTGAAATGAATTTAGTAATGGACATCCACCACTTTCAGGATTATCCCTTCTAGACAATAACTTCGATCTTTTTAAGCAGCGTGGAGCACCCTTAAATGTTAGGTAGATCACTTTTCTTTGGATAGTTTTTAAGGTTTAATAAGTGTATGGAATTGGTTGAGTGCCTTTATTATCACATGTTATGATAGCATCCCTGACCTTAGTAGCTTGGTAGCAGTTCAACCTTCACACGTAGATTATTGGGTTGTCAATTATGGTACAGGTTGTTGGCAGAGTCGGGTAAGAGCTTGAGATTTTCCCATGGTGGTATTCATCTCACGTCTGGGCGACCCGTTGCTCAGGGTTTGTGTGTAGCCTTCTTGTTAGTTTTCATCTCCTAGCGCATCGGAGTTCCAGAGTCCTTAGCCAAGTTAGGAGGAGGAGCACCAAGGTTATTGATGCGTTCATCACCCGGAAACAGCATGACTCCTGAAGAGGGGATCATGGCTCACCCTTTTGGGATAGCGGCAAATGATAACTTGGTCGGAGTTAGCGCCTTCTGTGTGAGTGTCTTCGAGCGTTGTGAGTTTCCTTTGGTGCATGGGTTGAATTCCATCAGGTGGTTGGTTGCGCGCCTTGAGGTTCTAGTCGTTTTCGTCTAGGCCTTTGAGTCGGGATGGGGATGATGTCCCTTAGCTTGTAGGTGTGGTAGAGTTTGTGTTGGGCAGGTAGTCGATCCTCCTCGTTGTTCTACGCATGTTCTTCCCCGTTGCCCTCAAGCTGGTGTGTGGAGTCTTATTTGTTGATGCCTTTTCTATGGGCATGGTGCTCGCCATTAGCTGTTCCGCCTAGCTAATCATCGTTGTTCTCCTATTTATAAAAAATAAATAAAAATTGCACATTGCACTATTGTTTCGCTTGTAGACGTAACGATGGGGTCATTAAAGTTTTGTACTAATTTCCATATTCAAGTAGTGGCAATCAATGGTAATAAGATAAGCTAATCCAAAATCAATGGTAATAAGATAATCCAATCTGCAATCAATCATGAAGGCGAAAAAGACATGTAGGAGGACACACCAGAATAACCTGACTCATATGATGGCAAGGAAATGGACCTTAGGGATCTCGAACTAAAGTCCATTTCTTCTTCCTACCAGCAAAAAGACTTGAATTCAATCACTGAGAAATAGGCTCATATTCTGAAGGACTCCCTAGTTCATAATAAAATTATTAGCAACCCAATAACAAAAACAAAAGTACCACTATCAATATCTCAAATCTTAGTTTTTTTTCTTTCACACTACCTCTGTTGTACAGGATCACATCTACGGGATCCTTGGATTCCAAAGGAGCTCTCTTCCATAATGGGAGTACCTTCTCATTGAAAATAGACGATGAAATTCATCATGGGAGGACCTTCTCTCTTGAATGAACAATAAATTGACTAATTGGTCCTTCAGAATGCTCAATGCATCATGACAACTGGTCCTTCTCAAGTATATCCTTCAATCCATGACTCTTTACTTGTTTTCATCCATGGTTTCTCCCAAAGTGATATTGAAAGTTGTCTGAAACCTCCAAAGATCCTTTTTGTGGGGTGGAACTTGCAAATAAAAGAAATGGGATTTAGTCACTTGGACAAGCTCAGTCTCCCTAACCTCAAACGAGGACTCATTCTCAAAGATCCAGATGTCCCAAGCTCATTCTATGGAGCTAAAACATGGTGGTATTGACTGAAATCAAATAATACTCTATGTTCCCTCCTTTGGTGCAAGAATTATTACCCTCTCATAGAGCCTCAAGACCTTATCATACTTTCAAGAAATATTTCAAGCTCCTTAATATGGAATAGTGTCTGGAAAAAGAAATATATTATCCACACTTATTGTTTTTGGGAAGTCAAGGATGGATCTAATGCTTTATTTTGGGATGAAATATGGCAAAAACTTCCTCCTTTCCACCACAATATGGAAATTCTTTCGAATGGATGTGAGTAGAATTTTCAACTTCTTCTTCTATCTGGCCCTGGCCACGGCTTTATGTTGCATATTATCTAGCAAATTTTTGATTGGATGAAAACCCAAGTAATTTGACACTGTATCATAAAGTAATGATGTCATCGATTTAAAATTTAATTAGATTGTAGATTTATTCCATCCAACCAAACATGGCGTAAAGTTAATCGTTGATTTTCATGGACTGTGCTCCATACCCATTGGATGCATAAAATCTGATTGCCCATATAGACAATTGCTACTCCGTTACCATAATTTGACCCATGTACTCTTCATATATTAAGTGTTTCCATCATAGTAAGTTCTTATCATGTTGAGACTTTTCCTTGCCACTTGCACTTTTGGAGCATTTCATCAACTTTATGTTCTAATTTGTGCTCATCTAAATATTGTTTCCATTTTTTATAGATTTACCAAGGTTATTTGTGCTAATAGTAAGAAACCAAAATATATTTTAAATGGGCATGGGTAGTGGAGTTATCCATCACCCTATTATAATTATGTCTAACATAAAGAACATTTCTATTAATTTTGTCTTATTGTTTTTTCTTTCTTCATAATTTTGGTTGGTCAATGTTGGAGATATTAACTCGTACTTGCATTGTGCTTAAATTTTCATGAATTTCCAAAGGATATATATTGAGGAGAGATGTCGAGACAGTTGTATCCAAACATTCCTCACAAACTCTCTCGGCTATCCCAAGAAGGAATAAGAGGAACCCCTTCTTCGACTAAGACTCCGAGTGACCAACGACAATATCGTCAGAGGAGATTATCAAACGAGTCTGTGAATATATCAACTTGATAATGTGATCAATAAAGTTCTATGGATGCAACCTTCTTAGACAAGTTGTGCATTGATGCTCCTACACCTGAGAATGTAGGGAATTCCTCAGGACAAGAAAATAGTTTTGGTAATTTACTTTGATTTTGTTTATTTTTGTTGTATTTTTGTGTATTTAAATTTATGTCAAGTTAAATGTTGTAATCACTTTCAAATGTGTGTGTAGACAATGATTTTAGAGTGAGGGACAACAATGAAAGAGAGAGTGTGTAACTTTTTGCTCTTACGCGCACTGAGCAAACTTATTCTTTGAGGACACTTTCTTGCAAGTGATCCGGATTATTATACTATTAGGCATTTGATTATGATTATGAGGCATTATGGATTGATGACATGTTATGATGTTGTATTGACATAGACAGGTGCTATTGACTCAGTTTTCTTGAGTGTGCAGGATTTTGGACCTCGAGGATGCTGAGGCATCGATGAAACCCTTGGACTCTGGATCAAGTCAAGGAGTGGACTCTGGTCGACATTTGTGCATCTGATTAGATGTTGTGATTATGGATATTATTTATGGCATGATTCATTGATGATACAGGCTGACGATAGCTTGTCGACCAGACTCGCATGTGGAGTAGAGGGGTTATGCATGACTACTATAGACGTTGAGGAAGAGGTGTGGACAATAGCCCTACCACAACCTACTATCACTCTCCCCGTGGATTGAACTGTAGGTCAACGACTACCTAGTTCAAGAAGCCCCACGATGTCGTGAGGGAAAACTGCAACAGTCGCTCGCGATGATTCTAAGGGGTGTGAAATAAGGCAAGGGCCTTATTCCTTAGAGGCCCTTAGTCTCCCACAAGATCACCTGATGGAGTATTGACTCTAGGGGTTTTTGATGTCTACCAAGTCAGTTAAGAGGCAAGTGGCACCCTTAGAGCACGGAGTGCATCCTGAAGGGCACGTTGTGCAAGGGAAACATAAAGAGGCAAGTGGCACCCTTGGAGCACCTAGTGCATTCTGAAGGGCATGTCACGTTGTTAACTAATAAGTGAATAAACCTAGATGGACTTAGAATGAATAATGTGATAAGAAAGATTTAATACAATTTACCTAATAAAATGTCGCCCAGCCTAGGAAAATAAAATCTAGGTCTAAGTGATACTTGTGGTAGAAAAAAAATATATAAAAATAAAAATAAAAATAAATAAATAATACTAATAATCATCATTAAACATATGAAAAAAAGCGGGTAAGAAACTCGATTAAATTATTAAAATCAAATTATGGAGGGATTTAAAATTTTAAAAGGAAATAATTGTTTGTCACGTTGCTAGTTAAAATTTTACTAAAATGAAAAAGGGGGAAAAAGGGGTAAAGTCTACACTTACTAATTTGAGTTTTAGATAAAAAGGGAAAGAGAGAAATTTAAAAGATTTAGGAAACTAAGGGAAAAGGGGGGAAACATAAAGAGAAAAAGGGAAACATAAGGAAAAAAAGAATAATGACTAACTTGGCAAGGAATCTTTCCTTTAAGAACTTTCTAAATTGAATTCAACTAGTAAATTAGTAAGGGGTTAAGTCATTAAATTGTGTGAGGGAATATGGGGACACCTAGGAGTGACTATAGGAATGATTTTAGGTGGGTGAGGGAAATAGGAGTAATGAAATAATTAATGAAATTAACTTCTGGTGCAACAAAGGGGATGGGTGACACTTGTAAGGGGACGATTTTTCTGAATTAAATTTTTGAACAGTAAATTAAATGGGAAATTGGGAAAGAGATGGCTTAGAAACTCTATATAAAGGAGGGAGGAGGAGGAGGAGGAGGAGGAGGATGGATCTCTTCTGTTATGTGTAACATTACGCTGCAGAATTTAAGACTTGATTGACTTATCTTGTGGGAATTGGGATACCCAGCTCAGTGAGGAATGGTCGCTCGGCCTTGCGAGGCATGGCGGGAGCTAGTTGTTCTCTGGTTTAGTGTGTGTGGCCCTTTTGTGGCTTGCGGGGATAAGGGGGAAGAAGAGTACCCCTAGATTTGGCTGGGAGGTATCGGTTAAGTCTCATTGGTTGGAAAGCGGGAGTTGCACGGAGCGCACAGGACAACGACTCAGATCAAATGACTTGGGCTATGGTACGCTTACTTTTATTCTGCATGATAGGTTATTATTGACTTCATGATTTCATTTCTGTACTTTTAACTGTGTAAATAAGGTGTTGGACTTAGAATTTTAATTGAGAACATGATTTCCCCATAGCCCTAAGCTCATTACTTGACTTGATTCCCTTGGCATTCGATCCCTGAATCTTGAGACGGTCCTATTGGTTTTGTTGATTGTTTCGAAGAGTTTTTCTTTTACTTCGTCCTCATCCCAAGTTTGTCATTCCATGCCCGAGCACTCATCCAGGAGCCAAATTGACAATCGTCACTTCGGTGCATAACGACCTATAGATTCTAATGCCCTTCTTTTCTGTGCGTGGATGATGAGTGAAGGATGTTTTTCCCAGTCGTCTACCCCTGTTGATTGTTCTTGTTTGATTGATGGTCATTTTGCCTTCTTGTGTTGAGTAATTATGCCATTTTTATCATTCCTATCCCCTAATTTTGAACTCTACATTTACCTACGTCTTGATGGACTAATATCTTGATTTTTACTTTGAATTTTTATTCCTTACAAGATGGTAAATTTTCGCTCTGCAATTTAATACCTTGACTGTAATTTTTCCTCTACAATTTCATTGTGTTTTAAGGAAAATTTACCTTACGTTTACATATTTGGCCTGCGATTTACTCTGCCTTTGGCCACTGGACCACGTCTTATTCTTTTATTCTCTGTGTTCAATTATTTTATTTACTTGACAACATTTTAATTCTTTTCGTTGTGTTTCTGATTGGTGTTTCATACCTGTGTTTTCATCTAACCACAATTTACCCAGGATTCCATTAAATTTTGTGTATTGAGTGTGACTGCGCTTTAAATGGAGGCTTGGCAGTGATTTGTATATGCCTTGGTAATTATCATGTGAACAATTATTTCATACAGTGATTCCCTCCTATGTATTATGTTTCAGTTTATCTCTTTGAAAAAAAAATGAATTTGTGTTTGTATAACGATTTTATTTGAGAGGGCGTCTGATATCCAACAACAATCTAAGTCAACGATAGCATGTACACCTGCAACATAATAATTAAGAGATAATGATGATATTAGACATCTATAGTAATTAATTTACCAGCATTGATTATTCTAGCAGCACTGTCTCAGCTTCATCAAATCTTCCCATGTGCTTGAGGCAAATATCCTTCCCTTTTAGAATAATAACAGTTGGTTGACACTTGTCACTAAAGTCCTGAAAAATTAAATATGCTTCCCGAACCTTGAACCACCCACTGCCAAATTTATCCAAGAATTTGCAAGCTATGCCAAAGTATGATCCTTATCTCTTTGTTGCATTAATTTCATTGGCTTCTCTGCATAACCCAACCTGTGCGTCTTGAGATATATCAATTTTTTTGTTAGAGCGTACAATTCTAGAGCTCCTCCTGAGTGAGTGTGTTTCAGAGCCTCATTGTAGTCGAGATCATGCATGTAGAAGGTTCCAACATTCAGCTTCATTCAGGATTGTTGTTAGACAATATTGTTGAGCCATTCTTTGAGAGTGACCCCCTTGGTGATGGAATTTAGTAGTCTACCCAGGCTACGTCCAACACATTTCTGGACCGAGTTCGGCCCTTGTACAGTTTGTGCATTCAGCGTATGTCTGAGCCACTAGTGAATCGTTATATGGCCTACGTCTTAGTCTTTTTCTAAACCCCGTTTTCCACCACATCCTTTGATGATACACCTGCATTTTAAAAAGATTGTGGACAATAGGTCATCTAATACCTAGCTTAAATATAAATTTTATCTACAGGATTTACCCAGTCGTTTAATTTTTCCAGTGATCTCTATGGGCAGCTTTTTATAATTGTGGCATTTTTAATGACAACCATTCTAGATATTCTTTAACGTTAATGGCATTCTAGATGTTGGCATTATTTAATTCTATCATGACAACGTTTCACAGTCTTTTGATTTTATTGTATCCCAGGCTGTCGGTGAAGATATTTAATGTTATGATAGTTAATCATGTTTTCAATAAACGTCAGTACTCATTGCCTTTATTGCTTATTGATACACTTGATTGCATTTATTGTTACAATAGCTATACCGACAACATTATTTTATGAGTAATTGTGTAATAATAAGTAGCATGATAGTTTTATTGACAACATTTGTATTTGACGGTTAAGAAAGTTGTGTTCATTATTTTATTGACAGCAATAGCTTAAACTGATGGCCAACGATTTATTTGTTTCTAGAGAAGAACAACTTCACATAAACCCTTCTTTGGGAACTTCTAATTCAAACCTTTATTTCACACTTAAATGACTTAACTAACTTCCCCATTAAGTAATTAGTGATCTGGGAAGAAAATAGCAGTAGATTGTTATAAGAAATAATAATTATTAATGTTAAAAGATGCAAAAGTTTAGGGTTTATTGATTTTATTAAACGTAATAGGATTATCTTTTGTTGGGAAGAGGTGAATGGCGGGTTAATAGGGTTGTTAGACATAAAGGTTGTAGGTGTATTGATTGATTATCTTGCACAAGCTTAGTGGACTAGAGTTTAGTAGATGTATCAACTAAAACCCTTAATAGCCTTTAGTTTATGGTAGTTATGCACCGTACGCCTTAGGGCGAGATGGAAGGGGTGATTGGTCTTGTCGATACACCACAGGTTTCCTTGTAGGAAATAAGAATCCTTCGGTCTTTCGCACAATTTAATTCAAGTGTTATCATGCGTCTTGTCGATTTGTTGCTTGGGGTGTGGGTGTAGTCCTCTTGTCAGTGACTCGGCTCTTAGTGAGCTAGATTAATCTGGAGTCCTTGGTCCAGATAGTTTAGGCATATCTAGGGTTATTGTTGCACCTATCAAATGGGGATGTCATGAGTCTTGATGATGGGATCATGGAACACCCTATTGGATAGAGGTGAATGATAACTTGGCAGGAGTCTGTGCCTTTCATGTGAGTGTTTTTTATCGTTGTAAGTTTTCTAATGGCCCATGGGTTGAATGCCTTCAGGCATTTGGTTTCATTCCATCGAAGTTCTATTCAAATAGCCATTGAGGGCATTATGTCAGGATGGGGATGTTGTCCCTTAGCTTGTAGGCGTGGTCACATTTGTGTCGTGTGGGTAGTCATTTCTCCTTATTGTTTTACACATGTTTTTGCTAGTTTCTCTTGTGCCAGTGCGTGGAGTGATAGTTCTATGTTTTATGTTCAGTAGGCATGTTTCTCATCATCAAATGTGTTATTTATCTATAATCGTTGTTGTCATCCTGTTTAAAAAAAATAAAAATAAAAATATTTGCACTTTCTGCTTCGCTTGTAGTTGTAACGAAGGGGTCGTTACAGAGTGGGTGTCAAGAAGATTCTAATGTTGGTGAAGAGGGTGAAGGTGGATTTAGGAGGCAACGTTATCAAGAAACATAAGATTACACACCTACATCCACCTATCATTCGGATGTTGGTGATGAGATTCCCTGGGAAAGGATTACTGAAGCAATGACCCTTGACAAATGCTTAGGTGTTAAAAGTAGGTTGGAAAATGATTTGAGGATATTGGATCTCCCTCAGGAGAGTAAAAAAATCTTGCAGATTGTTTTTCATTCATTGCAAAACATTATGAACGCATATCAAAAGATGGGGCCAACCAATGACAATTTTATCGATTTGATGAGGCTGCAAAAGTTAGAGGTGATGGGACCTGATAAATGGGACATAGTAAAAAATAAAGTTTCAAAAGAAAACACAATTTTTGTGTTCAATTTCAAAGATGGTACAAAGCGAAAGATGTTGAAGGTGCAATATTTTAAGCACCCCGACATAGCAGGACATCTATATAACAGATGTTTCGCAGCATATGGAAAATTGTCATGGAATGATGAGGTTCCACATTATTTTGCTAGACACTTTTATGGAGAGTTTTTCATGGATATGCACCCTGATTATATTAGTTTATCGTCTGATTATTATGGGGTTGGTAAATGACGGATATTTGATCGAAAAGGGGCATATCAAAATGCGACATTACAGAGGCCTCCACAACCTTTAGTATCTCTCCCAACAGGGGAATTTGCTTCACACTCGGAGTTGCAAGCTTCACCAGAGGTTGGCAAAGAGGCTAGGAATACAATCGGTGAAAATTTGGAATCGATTTTTTATGGTGTTGATGTTGGTTTGAACCGTCAGCGAGCGAAAGCCAATTCTCGAGCCATTTTTGTTTATAAAACAAATGCGGAGTTAGATACCATGTCAATAGAAGATCTTAAGAAATGTAAAAAAAAATTGTGATGGTTGGAAGAAGGTCATTTAGAATGATGAACCAAACATCATATTGGTATGTGTTCTAGTTAGTAAATGTTTGACACATTTTACGATAGTTTACTTCTAATTCTAGATCTAGATACATATAATTGTATCTATAGAAATAATTGAGTTGTTATTGTCATTAATTGTAGTTTGGAGATATGTTAAATAAATCACCATTAAATAGGGGACTTGATTCCACAAGTTTAAATTTGGATGGGTTGAATTAGGTATGTGTTTTTTAATATCCACAAATGAGCACTTTAGTTGTTCAATCTCCAATATTTTGAATAAGATCAACAACATTTATAATTTTGTATAAATGTGAACACATTGAATCCTAGATTTAATTCTTAGTTGTGTTGTTCACAGATCACTATTCCATCTCCTACTACTTGGACAATCTTGTCTCAATTCTCATTGGGAGAGTTTGAAGAGGATGAGAGTTCACAAGTATCATTGCATGTTGAAAACAGATTTAGTTATATATTAAAATTTCAAATTGTCATTTAAATTATTAATATAAAAGAAGAATGTCTTAAGAAACATTTAATTTATTGAATCATAGGTTGGCACATCATAGGCATTACATGTTTCAAAATTTAAAACTACAATTTAATGTGTTAAAATCATTTAAATTTAATTTTCAAATTTTCAAATTTGAAATGTGTTATATAGGATAATGTGGAGAAGAGAGTACCTGAGAGTGTGCTTGAACAAAATGTGGAGAAGAGAGTGTGGGAGATTGGGATTGAGGAGGAAGCAGAGGAAGCATCCTTACTTGGGAATAATGCGTCCATTCATGATGATTCATAAATGTATGTTCATTGCACATTAGTGAGTTTTAATTTTCTTTTATGTTGGGGTTTTATATAAATGTGTTCAAGCTTATTTTTGTTGAATAAGCTTATATTTTTTACTTTTATCATTTTTTTGTTTTCTCAAATTTTTAGTTTAGTCTTTCATATTCAACGCTTTGATCAATTATTTTGAAATATATAGAACCCTTATATAATCTTATCATTGTCTTAAATGGTACATTCAAACTTATTTAAGTTTAGATCATGATGAAGACCTAATTTTGAACTTGAACATTTGATTATTTGAGAACAAACTCTATTCCACATCAGAAAAGGGGAAGTTTCTAAATTTTCTTCGATTCCATTCCTTGCTTTCTTGTACAAGAATTGCGTAGTATGGATGTTTGTGTTTTCTACATACAACGAAGTGAATTCCTTCTTGTTGGGGTATTGTCAAACTCTTAACTAAATTGGCTACTAACCACAAAAACCAACATTCAATTAGATTTACAAATAATCTATGTATATGTATATGTGAGCTATCTCACACATATAGTATATGTGAGCTATCTCACACATATAGTATATGTGAGCTAGCTCACACATATTGTATATGTGAGCTATCTCACACATATAGTATATGTGAGCTAGCTCACACATATTGTATATGTGAGCTATCTCACACATATAGTATATGTGAGCTAGCTCACATATAATTTCAAAGAGAATTTGATTATATGTAATATGAATACATCCCAAAGATGAAAGATTTAAATGGTTTTTGAAGAACGAATTAATATATGTGCATATTTTTGTTTTCTTCATGTACATGAAAGATTATATGAGAACATCTATTCCACCGCAGAAAGAGGAGATAATTATTTTCTGGAAGAATGGTTTTTAAAATGGAGATTTGTGAACTTTCATAGATATAAGTAATTTCTTGGAAGAATGGCTTAATATGGATATTTATGAGTCCTTTAATTTGAAACGGAATTATGGAATTTGATTATATGACCACTGCAGAAGAGGAGAGAAGTATTTTATTGTTGAGGAGATTAGTATTTTACTATTGAGTAAATAAGATCAAATAAGATCACCTAGGATGAGAATTTCACCAGAAGGATTTGGGACTTTATCCACAAGGAGATAAGTATTTCATTGGAAGAATGACTTAATATGGAGATTTGTGAAATTTCTGCATACACGGTTCTATATTTATTTTCAAATTATTATCTAACTCTGAACACAAAAAATTCTTACCAAGAACACAATTTTTCTCTTTAAATTTTTTTAAGATTTTAGATAAGATTTTACAAATTGTTTAAATCATGTATGCTTAATGTAGAGAGTAACTATTTTGGAAGTTTTGGAACTTTGTGATGAAAGTTTGGTTTTAAAAAAGTGTCAAAAAAATGTAATAAAAAGAGAGGGAAAATCTTAAATCTATTTAACTCTAGTTTGGTATGTTATTATTTCTTATTGTTTATTGTTTATTTAGTTAAAGTATATATGTTAATATGTGTTATTTGTTTTTTTTATTATTGTTTTTTATTGTTACAGATGTATAAATTATATTTGGTAGAAAGGAGTATGTTGGAGGATGAGACTTAACTCTTTTAGTATGTATGTCAATTTTGTTTTAATCACAACTTGTTTATTTATCTAAAATGGTACATGTGTAGATTTTATTTTAAATTTGTACGTATATTTTTATTGTAAATTTTGAATTATGTTTTCTTTTGCATGTTTGAATTGTAAATTTTTAATTTTTGAATTATGTTTTATTTCGCATGTTTGAATTGTAAATTTTTAATTTTTGAATTTTGTTTTCTTTTGGAGGTTTGAATTGCAGGTATGAAGTGATGTATCTTAAAGAGATGGCTTAGAGTTCAGAATTTTGGAGTTAAATGTCTTAGTTTTTTTATCATCCTAAAATGGATGTGGAACCTATGTATTTGGTGGTGTAACTATTCAAATTTGGATTATATATATATGAAATTCAAAATATCAATTTATTGTCTCATATTTGATCAAAAGGTTAATTTATGTTTTACGATACTGTGAACTATCAAATTATAGTTTCTAACTTATAATTTAAATTTTGTGTTATTTGGAAATATGGTTGAAAATAGTCAAAACAAGTCATCAAATTTTATAGTTTCTTATGAAATTTCACAATGAAATGATAGTCCAACACTAAATTGGTTATGTTAGTCTTTAGTTTCTTTTCGAGATTTCAATATATTTATTCAAGAAAATGTGAAATAAAATTGTGTACTTTGTAATAAAAATTGAAATAAAAACATGATTTAGAATGTAAAATTAAAATATACTTTAATATAAGTAAGCGATTTTCATTAAAATTTATATTGATATAATTTTTTTTGTATCGAAAATGGTAGAAAATGGTTGATCTGGAAATTATCAATCTGCACATTGGAAGTATTAGAACCCATTTTAATATGTAAAATTAAAATATACTTTAATATAAGTAAGTGATTTTCATTAAAATTTATATTGATATAAACTGTTTTTGTAAGGATAGAAAATGGTTGATGGAAATTATCAATCCTCTCCACATTGGAAGTATTCACTAATGCCATTAATATGACCCCTACCATTAATTCAATTAAAATTATGAAAATCTAAATGAAACAAACCAAGCTTTAGTAGATGACCTCTTATTTTTTATTTTTTGTTATCAGGCCACAAAATCAAATTCGTTTTCAACTTAAGTTTTTTTCAATCAAACTCAATGAAAACTAGGTTTAATGTGTAGAATATAAGTAAGTTGTTACATGTTCATCATACACATTTTTATTTCAATTTGCTTCAAGATATTGAAATCTAAATTCATAAATTTAACAATTTAATATAATATCAACACTTTTGGAATCAAAATTCACAATTTCATAATTAAAATTGATACTTTTTAAGATGGCTTTAAAATTTTTAATTATGATGATAATCATACATGTATTACCTTGAATTATTTAATTAGGATGTTAATCATACACTTTAATATGTCTTTAAAGTTTTTCTAAGCCATCAATAGTCTCTTATAATGACATGGAAATGGGTCATAATTTTGATATGAAGTTATCCTCTTCATATAAAAAAGCATTGAACAATCAAATTGCAAACACTGAATGCAAATCCTATATTCAGTAAATTGGTTACACGCATTGAAGGATTTGTGTATACGATTTGGATAATTTGTAGGATTAAAGTATAATCATCCAAAGTATAGGTCAATTTAGGTTCCCTAGATACAATCTATAGGTTCTTCCCTGAAATTGTAAATAAGGCTTGGTAAACTTTATAATTCATAAGAAATACAACTTTTCTTAATTGAATGGATCATGAAAGTAAACTAAACTAGAAATGATTCTAGAATCCTAGATATTCAGTAATACATGTACTTTCAATGCAAAATAGAAAATTTTGGAATGTACATGTCACTTGTTTAAAGAAATCGTAATGGTATTTCATCTTCAATTATTCGTTCATGATCGGCTTTGGACACTTTCCATTTTCTAACTTTTTATTTATTTTTATTGAACTTCTATTAACTTTATGCACGCTGCACATACCAAATGACTATATTGACAACTTATGACATCTAACCGGTAGTCTTGAAAGTGAACATCAGTATCAATTTGATGGGTTTCTTGAAAAAAATATCCTTTCAATATAATGGATCCTCTTTCATATATAAAACTGTTATCATCAAAATCTTGTAATAACCTCATCTTTTGTTCTGTGCATCACATCAAAAAATATTTCACATTTTCAGTGTTTTCTACAAGTGCAACCACGAAAAATACATCTCCAACAAATAATTGTATATATTGGATAAAACATAGTTCGTGTTAGATTATCACACATGTACATCTACAAGTTATTTGAAAAACATTAAACATAAAAATTACCTTCTCTAACAAGATCAGAAACTCTATCGTCATCAACTAACACTATAGTTTCATTTGATTCCATCTCCTCTAAGCTTGGAAGTGGAATTTTCCCTTTTATATTAAGTTCGATATGTCTCCAAGCTTTAACATATTCTTCATTTTTGTTTTCACAAATCTCTATGGATTTTGTGTCCTCTATGCAAACTGAACAAAAACAAGACTCATTTATTCTATCAAATGCAAACACGTTTTGATAGCATTTTGTTTTAACTGAATGCATTTTTTGTGTCCCATGTATTGTACCGGCTTCATATGGAATTGATCTATTTACATCTTGGATTCCAACATACCAAAAAAACCTGCACAAGACCAGAACTTGTTAACTTGAAATATCTCAAAAAAATGATTGAAGATTGAATATAAATTTGAACACGTGAATAAAAAATATCATGTGTACATGTGTGACATGTATATATAGACACACCTGCACACATCCCTTTACAGATTATTTTCATGGCTTAGTGTCATTTTGCACCATTCAACAACTTGATCATCGGATTCAAATTGATCAGCATGAGAGTTCATCTGATACCTTCGAAGTGCTCATTTTACACATGCCCCTACACCGTCATGCTCTCCTTTTCCATGACCAGTCTAAAAAAAATTCCAACAATGTGTAATGTTTGATTTTTTATGAAGACAACACAACCAATAGAATGATCGTGAAGATTTGAACTGACCCGCACACCCATATGACCATATCCAATGTCGATCAAATCGGATTCCGCTTCTTTCAATGAATCATAAAATTTATCAAATCAATGTTGTACATAATGTGTGTCGTGTGCTCAATCATCACTTATATAAAAGTGATATTCTTTAATAACATGTTGATTGTTGTTGGTGTTTTCTATGTTATCAAGACTCCGTTGAGCATGTCTATATATAACGTGGACAAATATAGTGACTCGATCAAAATGATAATATTCACTTTGTATTTCTTTTAGTGTAGTGAATGTGTAATTCTCTGCAAAATCAACTACAAACAAAATTGTCCCTAGTGGAAACACTTCATGAGATTGTTTGAATTGTAGGTCTTTCCATCGAGCTCTATGTGAATGCTTGGTGTATTTATAAATTTCTTCCTCAAACTTCTTCAAAACATCTATCACACGTATTTTATCTACTTTCAAATCAATCCTTTTGTAAATAACATTTGAAGAATGTAGAGTTGTGTTGTTGATATATTCATATCTCTTCCAATTGACTGTTATATTAGAAAATGATTGATAATTCATATGAATAGGATACTTTGAGTGAAACAAAATTAGATTTCCACAACGATCACATTTCTTTCCACCAACACATTTTTTTTGGTAAAATAATTCATCACCTTCTCTTTCACATAGAATTTCATATATAAAAACACGGAATGTGGAAGGAAGAGGTGAACTTGGCCATAAATGTTTACCAAAATCAAGAATAGTGTCGTAATACAACTCAAATTCCACATGATAATGACAACAACAAGTGTCACGAATAGTGATGGGTCTAACAAACCATGGTTTTTGTTGCACAAATGTATTGATGGAAATTTGAACTTCTTTGTGCTCTTCTTTGAACTTATTGAACAATTCTATTTGTGTCATTGAGAATATATGTTTTGGATGTTATTCATATTGTTTTTGTGTTACTCTTCATTGCAACACATCCCTTGTATGTGGTGAAACACGAGATTCTGACAACCAACAATTACAAGCCAATTATTTAACATTTTTTGCAAGTCTATCTTTGTAGGGTTGTCTAGAAATCATTGTCCAACAAGCCAATTCATCATTTGCATCTATTTGCAATCGAAATTTTATATATTTGTATAATATTTTTATTGACGTTCCCATCGTTTTTTCCATGTGTCATGTCAAACGATCTTTTATATTGCTAGATGAAACAATTGTTGTTTGTATCACTCTACATGCAACACTGACATATTTTTTTCGATATTTTCCAAAAGATTTTAATACACTACTTATATTGTCAAAGACATTTTGTTTCACCTTGGTATCTTTTGTCGACTTTTGAATACCCAATAATGACGTATCTTTTTTTACTTTCTTGACTTTATTAGACAGAGTAAAATTTGAGTTTGTATTGTTATTGATTCATCTTTGAAAAAAGTATTATACATATTCTTAGTTCGATATCTTATATAATGATTAGCTTATTTCTTCCCAAATTTGTCAGTATCAACATTTTCTAATATTTTATCATCAATGTTGAGATATTCTCCTGCATATTTCAATTTAAAGTTTATATTAAAAAACAAAACCCGAACATAAATTCACTAAACTATATACAAGTGTTCATCTTGTATTATCTAAATTTATGTACATACCTATAGGTGATTCGTCTTCTTCTTCAATTTTAGTTTCAATGTCTTCTGCTTCAATTTCGATTTCAACGTCTTCATCGACGTTATGAGACAAATATGTTTATGTTTTTGAAAAACATCAAATCGTAATTACAATCAATTATATTAAACAATATTTTAAATTTGAATTCTATACTTTTAATATAAACAATATGTGCATGCATACCTGGTTGGACTTCTTCTTGCTGAAAATCTCTATTTACATAATCATCGTTTCTTTCTTCAATATTTTCACATTCTCGTTTATTTCTCCAACAATTATCTTTCCTTTGATCGTTATGGTGAGTTTCATCTCGAGTGCGATCAAATTTTCTCTTGCGCAAACTTATGTTTCCCATGAGCATAGTTATTTGTAAAAGTTATGTTCAACAGAGGCTTCACCTTGAAAAAATTCTCAACTTTTATCTTTCAATATATAAATTGTTATTCCAATAAAAAATTGAACAAACATCAATTACCTTGTTCAACAAAAACAAAAAAGATGATGCAAAACTTTGTTTGGGTGCTCTATAAAACCATGAAACAAGCGATGAATTGTGTTAAATGTGTTCGACCGAAAGAGTATTTATACGATTTGGCATGAAAAGAAACGATATGATGTGTCTTTTCATTTTTTTCGGCCGACAGAATTTGCTCAACCATCTTTCGACCGAAAAAAGTCTTTTTCGGCTGAAAATCTTGGAAACCTTTTAATTTTCACGGATTCTGTTAGAATTTAGTTTTTCGACCTAAAGAAATGTTTTTCAGCCTAAAGATTCTTTCGGTCGAAAACTAGAGAATGGGACTGTATGCAGAAACTAGAGAATTATCTCTAGCTTACCTGAACTTTGGAGGTTGCAGACTCCTTCAAATACTCAAAATTTGGTTTCAAAAATGACACCAACATTTGCAAAATTGAATCTACTTTCAATTCCTATAATTTGTTTTCATTTTTATTATTTTTATCTAATTTTAATTAATTGTTTTAAAAAATCATTGCATAATGTTTTCAGCTGACATTATGATTCAGTGAAACCACAGGTCAGTATCTCTAAAAATACACAGTGAAAATTTTAGAAAAATTAATATTCATAATCCTTAAACTGTTATTTTCAAAAGGGTATTTTTAAATTTTACTTTTAAGTAAAAATTAAGATAGATACAAGGTGGGGGAAAACATGTGTTTAAAATCTGCAACGTTTTTAGCTTGGTCAACTTCAAAAAATTCTAGAAATTATAATATTCATCTGTTAGATTCAAAATTATAGTCATGATAAAATAGAGTCTTTGTAGATTGTTGCACTATATTTCGTTTGTTAAAAAAAAAAGTTTAATAATAGATACATATTGGGGGGGGGAAATAACTCATTATCATTCCTTTCATGTTTAAGGAACATACTGTTAAACAATTGTCAAACTGACATATCAAATCTTAATAAACAAAATTTGAAAAATAGTCATTGGAAAGCTAACAAAATTCTTCACTAGTTTTTTTTTACTGTAATGTGAAATTCTAAATAAAATAAAAATACTTTTGTATGCCGGAAGTTGAAGAACTTGTGAAAATATACTTTTCTTTCTCATAAAACAAGCAAAATAGACACGCATCTTCATGATTTCACCCACTATTTTTTTCATGTGTGAAGTGTGTCAACCTCGATGAGAGCAGAAAACATTTTATCTTGTGTGAAGTGTATCAATAGGTATTGTTTGCATTAAATATATTCAATGAAATGGCATTTCCACAAACTCATGTTTGATATCTACATCAAGGTTGCAAGCTTGGATGGAGTTGAAAACATGGTGAATCTATCAAATTCTAAAATTTGAAATTATATATATATATATATATATATATATGAAAAAATATAGAAGGAAATTTCAATATAAATAAATATGTCATTGTAAAGAGATATCTTACAACATTATAGTCATAATAGCCACAAGCAGGTTCACAAGACAACATCAAAATCACCTACAATTTTGTTAGTAGTATATGTGCAAGGATGGTTGTTATCACATCACAATAAAACATTATACCCCATGCCCACTTCCAAATTGGAAAAGAAAGATCCACATACTTGGAATTTCTTTGGTATTTTCTGCAAACTGGAAGACTTGTTGCCAAGAGGAAAAAAACTATATTAAAATATTTACAGTTAAACATAAGCCTGCTACCTACCAGGTTAGCACAAGACACAATGTAATAAGAAACTGCAAATGTGAGTTAAATCTTAATGAAGAGAAATATTTATTTTATAAATGGATCAATAGGCCAAGATCATATATGTTCTAAGGTGCCAGTGAGGAATTTGTTTCTTTCTATCTGATATGCTTTCCCTGTCAACTTCCATGACCTTATTTGTTTGGCATCAAACTTTCCTGTACTGCAAAGAATGAGTTACTCACTATCATCATTCGAGTATTGTATTTTCCAATGCACATCCATATCATTCATGTGGTTGTACTCCTAAGCATGATCTTTGTATATGTATTTGTCTTTGGCCTCTTTGGAGATTTGTCGTTGAATAACTTGCTGCTAACCCATTTTTTCATAGAAAAATAGACTTTTCTCTTTATTTACTCCTGTTAATATTAAGTGATTCCTAATTTTACTTTTTCCTTCTTCTCCATGGTTTTGTGAGGTCAAATTAATTTATCTCCACATATCCTTTGGGGATTCCTTACTTTTAGAGCCTATATTTTCCCTTTTTTGTCAACATTAGGTTTTTGTAGTTGGAGATATATGTTTTACCATGATAAAGTTTTCATGTTTGCAAATAATAATTCCATGTATGAATGAAATTTCTTTGGTTTTCCTGAAAGTGTTATCTCATATTTCTCAAAACAAGGATGTTATGAGTAGATTTCATATATTGAAGAGTTTGAATTTTTTTTATTAGATTATATTAAATTAAATGCATATTTCTTATCTATTTGAATTAAAAGATGATCATTGGTGGTAACTGTGGGAACAACAAATATCACATATCTATAAAAACTATTGTAACTTTAATTTATATATGATATTTTAAGTATTACTGATAGGACCAACTAGGTCCAAAACCCACAGGTGAAGAGTTCTGACTAACTTCACTCCAACTCTGAATAGAGCACCTTCACTTACCTCGAGCCAAAACCTCCTTCAACAAAGTTATTAATTCTCTACCAAAACACCTCAAACACCCATTTACATGGCATTAAACCCTTCATGAAATCTTGAGCCTTCTCTGGATCATTGAACACTAAGCCCTTTTTTGTCAGCATGACCTTATGTCATGACCAAGTGCTCATTCGTTTATTCGCCTTTACTCTTGCACTGAGCCCTTTCTTTCTTTCCCATGGTCAGGTGTTGTAACCGTGCCCTTGAATTCTTAAGCGCTAAACTCTAGCACTAGTTCTCTTTGTGACCACACACTAGGACCATAACCTTATCGTCATTGAAAATCCTTTCATGACCAAAAGAACCAACCTCTATTGATGTTTCGATCTAACAAAAAACTAGATCCCACTCTACAACCTCCGCTTCAGTCGGCCACTGCCATGTTCCCTTTCTCCCTTGTGGGCCTACTAACGTCGAATTTCCACATGTCACTTGGTCATTGGATCCACATGTCAACTTCTTTTGGTCTTTGCATGCATGTCATATTTCCGAATCACCTTAACACGTGTCACCACCTTGAATGAGCTATGTGTCACTCTCTTACTGGATGGAATACGTCAAATGATGTATGTCGATATCAGATCATTGAACTTCCAATCTTGGTATAATAAGTTCCCACCCAATCGAGTGAATTAAAACGTGAGCAGTTTTAAGGTCCGTGATCAACTTCAACCATCGATCTTGCCTTTTGATGGATGGTTAGATTTCTCTGTCACCACCAAATATCAGACTCTGTGGAATTCTCTTGTTCACATTTAAATGGAAAGGTCAGGGTTGGTGTGTGATATAATGTATGTCATTGATCTATTGTTGAATATTAATATCCATTGTCGATCCTTGTACACTTTACAAAGGCCCTCTAAAGAACCACATGCTCGAAACACTGACTATCGGATTAGATCTATAGGGTTATAATGTTAAGCCCTAATATTGGCTCATTACCCCTTAACTAGGGCATATTAGATTAGTAATGTTATTTTATTTATGTCAGCTTTAGGCCATTAGTTGTAATTATACCTCCTAGTCTCCTATATATACCAAGGAGACATTTTCATTTTGAATCATCCTCTACTTGAACATTTGAGTGGGGTAAAAGGAGGTTGCCCCCTCAAAGAGGCTTATTATCTGAACTTGTCTCTTTTTCAAGGCGTTGAGTACTTTTTCTAAGGTTTTTCTATGCTATACTGATATTTTGTTCTTAACATATGGTCTCAGAGTTCAAGGTCTTGGGGTTTCGCTGCTACATCTGAGACACCTTGGAATTTTCACTATAACTTTTTTTATACAACATTTCAGAAGGAACGGCTTGGAGGATATTTAGTAGATGGATCAAGGTACGTTGGATTCAAATTTCATCTCCTGAATCCTTATACTTTCATAGATACAGCCTGTACAAGATAGAGTTATGGAATCATCTTGAACTGAGTCATTGTGCAATTGTCGCTATAAACCATTTTTTGTAATGTTTCAAATCCTGAACTTCGGAGGATATTCACAGAAATTAGTAAGGTATCTGTGGTAAAAATTTCACTTATGGGTCATCTTAAATTTTTAGATACACCCTGTGTAAGATAGGGTATCTGACTAGTCTCGAGAAGGTGTTCCAGGTAAAACAATCATAACTTCTTTCTAGAGTATCCAAATTGAGTGGGACCAGTTTCATTGGATCGTGGACAGTCTTTAGTATTTCTAGTACGAGTTTCAGAATTTTATATCAATCATTTTGTGCGGGGCACGCTATACAATTGAGATCTCCTGGAAAGGCCAAAAATCGGCAAGTT
>SNQJ01S0056060.1:39285-50133 GCA_010110895.2 Picea sitchensis
GCCAGAAGTTCCTTCCCACTCATGAGAAGTATAGTATTTCTCGGTTCTGGTTTTACTTCTTTATCTTTAATTGGAAGTAGCATATGTGTTCTTCCATTCTTCTCTAAAGTATACGTATTCATCTTCCCATCATGAACTACGCTCCTATCATATTACCATGGTATGCCTAGAAATAAATGACATACATCCATAGGAATAACATCACAGAGTATTTTATCATTATATCCTCCTATCTTGATGTCAACTAAGAACTGTTTTGTGACATTTACCTGATGTCCCTTCTGTAGCCATGAAACTTTGTATGGGCTCGAGTGATCAGTTGTCTCCAGCTCTAGTTTCTCCACCATCTCGGTTGAAACGAGATTATCTGTGCTTACGCTATCCATGATAACCTTGAACTTCCTGTCTTTGGTCTTGCATGTGGTTCTGAAAAGTCTGTTTCTTTGAGTTGTGTCCTCTACCTCCTTCTCGGGTGTTAAGAGAAATTTACGCATCATCAATGACCTTCCGTCTTCTGCATCTTCTACTTCAGCATCTCGCCTCTGTGCCTCGGCGATGTGAGCTTCTCCTCCATCCTTCTTCCTATCTGGACAATCAACTGCCTTGTGTCCATTCTTTCCACACGTGAAGCATGTGATGACTCCACCTCTGCCTCTTCCTCTACCTCTGGTATGAGGAAATGTGTTATTATCAGCGTATCCTCCGCCCTGTTCTGTATGCTGCCTTTGTTTTTCAGTGTGCTGACCTCGTTGTGAACTTCCACCTCTTTCTGTTCTAGTCTGAGGCTTTTTCCAGTCGTCCTTAGATTTATGGAACCTATCTTGAGCAACTAACTTACCTTTTGGTTGGCTCCTACCTCGGCCTCGCTGTCCTAGCTTACGACTCATATTTTCTTCATCTTTCAACGCCATCTGATACGCATCCTCCACCGTTCTGATGGTTGTCATACTCATCTCATCCTGAATATTGTATCTCAAGCCATTCATATACCTGGCAACGTTTTCATCATCACTCTCTCGATGACCTGCTCTGATATTTAGCATGTAGAATTCCTCGGTATACTCCTTCACTGTCATCAGCTTCTGTCTCTGGTTCTGCATTCTCCTGAACAGTGTGATTTGATAATCCCTTGGGATGAACTTTGCCTTCAACTTCGCAATCATTCTATCCCAACTTTTAATCTTTTGCTTTCCTTTGCAGCGTCTGTCAGCTTGTAGCGCGTCCCACCATAATGATGCATGTCCCTTCAATTTTGTGACAGCATGCCTGACCTTCTTATCCTCTTCGATGTCCTCATAATCAAAGTAGGTGTCAAGAGCTCGAATCCAATCCAGTAGCTCTTCTGCATCAAGATTTCTTTCATAACCAGGAATGTCCATCTTTGTTTTCAAACTCATCCGGGCGATAGCTTTAATTAATCGCTCATTGGCTGCATCTTCAGCTGCAACTTCTCCTTGTTGTTCAGCTTCAAATTCACCTTCAGATTCACTCAGATCTCCAGCACTGGCTGTGCATCTCTGCGCTGTTTCCATATCTTCTAGTCTCACTCGGAGATCACGTATCTACCTCTCCATATCTGGATTCTGTGCTTGTCTCCCTCTTCCTCTCTGGTTTCCCCTATCCTCTGGATCGGGTGATTGTCTTTCTCTCCTCAGAGGCATGGTGAAATTTTCTCTTCTTTTCCCTGCTACAGAAAACAGAGAAATTTTCTCTCTCTGATACCACTCTGATGCAGAGCGCACCCTCACGGGAACGTCTGCTCACATAGGACCTTCCTCTCTTCTCGGCTCGAAGAACTCAAAGGTTCTCCTAATTCCCTATCGGGAATCTTCCTACCCACAGTTTCTCTTCGTCGCGCGATCCCCTTCCTTAACTTCTCGGAGGATTAGAACTCGCGACTTTGCGAGTTCAAAGGTTGGAGACTGCGCCCTCGGATCCCCGAGACCCGATGGTCCATCAACTCGCTGACTTTTCCCTGAGGGATTTCACTACTCGCGACCTCTCTACTCGCGATACCAAACTTTTGGTTCTCCAACCTCTGATATCTGAGGCACCGAAACTCCGATGCGCACGTGTGACTTGACCCGTCCACACTCGTCACTTCTATCGGGACTTCCGTGCTATCGTGATCTCACCACTCGCGACTTCTCTACTCGCGAGGTTGAATAACTTCCACGTCGACTCTCGATACCCGAGACGCCGAAACTCGCGATCTCGCTCCCTCGCGACTTCGCTTCTCACGAGGTCAAATAACTTCTACGTTGACTCCCGATGTTTGAGATGCCGAAACTCATGACCTCGCACCCTTGTGACTTCACGATTTCCATGGCCAAGTTCTCGAGCCTTTTCTCGCGAGGCTCCGATGCACGATCCCACGTGCGGATCCAACGGTCCTCCCGCGATCTGGATCCAACGGCTATTACCTTCTCGCTTCTCACGTCCTCGTGACTTTGAATACCCAATACTTGGGCGTTCACCCTACGAACTCCCGAGTTTGCGAGATCTCTCGATCTCCTCCACCTGTCCCCCTCAAATGGACGTCTCCTAGCCTCTCTCCACTTTGCTGCTTCATGTCCTCGCGCCTCGCAACTTTTAACACCAATTTATCAACCCTTCCACTTACGAGTTCCTGAGATGCGAGGTGCCACCTGTCCACTTGCCAACTCCTGTGGATCCACACTATCCTAGGAGTAGTCGAGATATCGCTTCTCAGAATCTCGCGACTCTCCTTACCAAACTTACGACACTTTCCTCACGAGGTCTCGATAGAAAATCTCGTGAACAATCCAACGGCTCTGACCGACTTGGATCAACGGTGTTTCCCCTCCTGAGCTTTGAATCCTCTCCATGCCTGCGCTATAACTACCTTACACCTCTGGGAGATCCAACGGCTCTCGAAACTTTGTGAAATCTCTTCCAAATATTTCGTCCATCTATTCTCCTCTTTAGGATTCTGCGAAATAAAGAAGTGTCTCTCCACGAGACTCGGTTTCTTGCTCGCCAACCTGCGACACTTTCCTCCAAATTCTAATGGAAACTTCCCTGCACTTAGCCTTCAGGGAGTTCAAAGGTCTATTCCTTCTGATCTTTTTCCACTCTGATTCTTCTAGAGGGACTTGCACGCGCTCCTCGCGGAAATCATTCAACAACTCCCAAGTGTTGAATCCCTTCAACTCTGTGCACTCCTGCAGCAACAATCTTCRATTGTTTCCTTCTCAKCTTCAYAACTGAGACTTMTTCTTCTTCAGCCTGCGCTCTCCTTGCACGGCTTCAACAACCCACTTCCACTTCTGGGTGAATGAGAACAAGAGTTAAACTACTGAGCCTTCATCAAYGCACTCCTTGCGGATGACATCAAYTGCACACCTTGCAGGAATCTCCTGGCTCAGATAGAGAAATAATTGAACCTCATTCTCTCTCCCTTTCAGACTTCAGTTTGAAACATGAAATCACATGCACAACATATAMAAAGAAAATGCATAACAAGAAAGCAACCATTCATGAGCATAACATCTATACACAGAGAAAACAACACAAACCATGAGCTTGAATCAAAACTTCATTCTATTAATTCAAATGCCTGTACATGGGTGTTCTTCATACAATATTCTYTGCTTTCTCTTCTCTTCTCCTGGGTTGATAATAATACAATGCACAATGAGGGTGTCTATATCCGTTTTCCCTCTCGAACTCTAAACTATCAAATCTAGACTTAAAAATCCTATCTACCAGCATTAACTAGATTAAATGCCTCCTATCTACCAAAGGACGAGAGCTTAAAGGCTCAAGGTCCAATACAATATACAATTCACCTTCATAAATGGCTTCATTAAATGACTTGTGCTACAATCCCAAAGAACTTCAAAATTTTGGGTTTGTTTATCTAGCTGATCTCCGCTTGATGTGCTGGCTCGCTTGATGAGTTGGCGATGCTCTTGCATCAGACCTCCTTCGCCCAACAATTTGACTTGTAAAGTATACAGAGTTATACATACCCTACTCCCCTGTATATTTGAACTTGTGACCTCTTAGGAGGAAGCTCATGTTCTTAGCCATTAGGCCCACTCAGGTTGTACAAGAATGAGCATGCATCTCTCTAATAGCTATGTAATCCTTTCTATGTTTGAAAATCTTTGAGCCTATTGAGTTCGCATGCAGATCTGATTAATCATATGCCCTACACCCTTCTTGTCATATCCTGAATGCAAAAGACCCTAGTCCCTATCATTTTAATTGATCTCCTTAATACCAAATTAATGTTTATAAATATAGCATATTGTTAATGGGAGTGATATATATTAGAACTCATATTGAGTCTCTCAAAGGATTAAATTCATTAATTTTCCTTTTGGGCAACTGTTATTGAGAACAAAACATTACTAGATTTAGTCATGGGATTCAAGTGTTTTGGTACCAAGGAATTTTGAGAGTGTTTGGGTGAATAATTATGCAGGTGAATAATCAGAACTTTGAGAGCGCCTGGGTGAATAATTATGCAGGTGGGGGTGAATAATTATGGGGGTGAATAATCTCTAATTTTTGAGCGTTTGGGTGAATAATTAGAACTTTCTTTAGAATTATTCTTGACTAATTATTCCTCAAGAGACTTTATCTTCTTCCTTCATTTTGTCAATTCATCTAAAGAACTGATTAATTCTTCTTCAAGATCTACTATACCTTCCTCAAAATCTTATTCTTATGAATATGCTTGACATGACAAGCATCTTTCTTGTTCTGTACCTGCATCTTATTTATTACTCTCTAGCTCTGTGATGGGAAATTCCTCAAAATAGGTATCATGTAGCTTATCCCAAATTTCTTTAGTTGATAAACATTTTCCCACTTTCTCTTTTACTGAATCAGGTAATCCTTCCAAGATGAAATCCATTTCTATTTTGTTGTTATTTTCAATTCCTTCTTGGCTGTAGTCTTCGTTTTATTAGTAGCAGTATGTACATGTTCCTATAAAAATGTTTTCCTTATGATATTCCACATATCATAGTTCTAACCAATATGACCATAAAACCATTGTATTCCATTATCTCTGTATTCACTATTATTGATCTCCATGATCTACCTTCCAATGGTTAAATTATTTCTTGAAGGAACCTGCTCTGATACCAATTATTGGAATACTGAGAGAGGGGGGGTGAATAAGTATGAGCACTTTTATCAATTTTAATCACAATATATAAACTTCAACTTAATCAACAATATATCATTAATATAACATCAGTGTATCATGAAAATATAAACATAAGAAACATCACATCAACAACATCAAATCAGGTACACAGTACACCAAAATTTACGTGGAAACCTAAATGGGAGAAAACCACAAAATTGTTTCCTATATATCAAAGAATGCATTCATTGGAAGCACCAAATTCCCAATTCTCCAACTGTGGCTGGAAGGAGGCTACGACCCCCTATTTACAAGCTCTAACTTGAAGGAAGCTACAACTCCTTGAATTATCTGGCTCCAACTGAAAGGAGGCTACAACCCCCTTATTCTCAGGATCCAACTTGAAGGAAGCTACAACTCCCTAATTCTCCGGATCCAACCGAAAGGAGGCTACAACCCCCTTTCCTTTCTCCGTCCTACTTCCTTGAAATATAAGTGTAGACAAATTGTCACTACCACAATTACTGCCATTTTCACCGTCACCCCCATTATCACTATTACTACCACTATCAACCTGTCACTATATCCAACCTGTCATTGATCAACTTGTCCAACCTGTCATTTTCACTGAAACTCAAACATATCCTCTCACATAGATCATATACTAGGGACACCTCTCAAATAGATGTCCAACATCACCAACAAGTGCCTCTACCAAGCATGTACCCAGATCACCAACATATCATGACAGGATCTGTGTCTCAACCATGTACCAAATCATGTAAAAAACCATCAACCTGTACCATACCAAACATCAACTATGTAACATACCATGTAAATCAATCTTAGAACACATCATCACAAGACTTCTACCTCCCTTGGAATTTCACCCTTATTTACTTCATACTCCCTCTGAATTTCTCCTTATATCTCCTTGGTTATCTCATATAAGAATCACTTAATCACATAGAAGATATTCAATAGAATGTGCATGTGAATGTACTTATGAGTGACTTCTTGGGGTGTACATATACTTTTTCTAGGTAACCTCTTTCCTTAACGTTAGGGATTCTTGAACTTTATTTTTAGAACCAATTTACCCTTTCATTAATGGCTTGACACCAATTAGTAGTTTCTTAACCCATATTATAACTAACTAGGGGATTCTTAACCAAACTTTGGGGCTTCCAAATTCATGACCTCATAAATCCTCAACCATGAAGAATCACATAGAATACCACTTATCACCAGAAATGGCTTGACAAGGACTATCCATATATGAGTGTCTTACCTGCATTTAAATTGTCCTTCATGTCCATTTTCCTCAACCAAATTTGAGTCCCATGACCACACCTATGAGGCTTCATGTAGACTTCACCAAATTCACCCAACACATTTAATGACATCAACCACCCCATCAATGAAAATTGACTCACCATCAATATCAACCATATTTCTAGGGCTTCCATAATTCTCCAAAGGTTGAAATCAATGACAACCAACTATCCAATAGGTAGATCTAATGATCATTGTTAAAGTTTCCCATCCAAAAATATTATCCCTCTGTGGATCCTTATTAATTCCTCCACAACTTAGGAGATTCCAAGTGTCATCTCCATTTCCACGGGGTTAAATTCTCTCTTGGCAATTACCCACATGATCTATGGATGAGATCTCTCAGTCTGTAGATCCAACAATTAATATTTAAGGGATCCAATTGTAGGCCTCCACTTCCACTTGAGCCCATAATAAACACATACAAATTATGTGGTATGCTCACCATGTGACACGTCACGACATAGTATGAATTGGAAACAAACATGGTGCTTGTACAAACTTCCATGTGCCATCGATTCTCTGCCTAGATACCTATCCAAATATGACAAAGCATGGTGACATGTGGCATTTCCAGTTGGGGCCATGTGGCCCTACCACATTACAACACATGGGTTAGTCACTGAGTGACAATTTTCCACTAGACATACGACCTCATAAATTTTCCCACTTCAATAATTCCCTAATTCCTGATATTATGATGTAATTATTTAATCTAATCTAACTGATTATGATACTATTCACTAGAATAATATCGAGGATATTACCCTGTGATATCTATGACTGAGGTATTTCATCGGTAGATGTTTCGTCATCCGATGGTCTTGGAAATCGGCCATTGGCTCTTCTCAATCCTCATATGACTAAAACTTCCCAGGTTCTAGGGTCCGATTGATCTCCCTTGACCCAGATCTATGGCCTAGATATGTCTAGTTCCTCAATCGAATGAATATTTCTTAAAGGACTCAATATGAAGGTTTAAGACCCATCTTGGCTCCACACTTAATTCTCATGGGTTAATCAATCTTCTCCATGTGGCATCCTTGACCACACTATCTTCCTACATTCTTACACATCACAAATGACATCATGCCTTCCTCCCTGCCAGCTAGGAACAGAGCCTATCCGGCTCCCTAGCTCCAGGATTCCTAGCCCCTGAGCCCAAAACTCCCAGCAACCTGGTGCACCTCTGTAACATTCCACCCAAACTCCAAACCAGAAAAATACCAAATCCAGGAAATACAGTCTCTAATCTCAAAAATGCTTCCTCTTCCAAAATTTCCCAAAAACTCCCTCTCCTGAATGCCTCTTCCCCCTCATATCCTCCTCCCATTCACCGCCTCCTACCTTCATTTAATGCCACCCAACTCATCCCTCCATTTAATACCTTATCCCTCCATTCAATACCTTATCCCTCCATTCAATGCCCTTTCCCTTCATACGTAAAGTTTTCTAATAATAAATTAAAATTTATTAAGCCTTTAATTTGTTATCCAAACATTAAATGTGTTAATTAATCAATTAATTACTTAATCAACATATATTAAACAATAATTAATTAATTAATTAATATTATTAATAAATAATCATCATTTAACTAATACACATTAGGACAGTTAATTATTTAGTTAACTATACTTGATAAACCTTAAGCAACTATTTAACTAGGGTTGTTACAGATAAATGGACCCTGCATGGGAATCCTACCCACTGGGCATCACACTATCGACCCATGCCAATAAGGTGAGGTTGGGGGAAACTTTTGGGGGTCCAAGATCTGATTGAATCCATCTGACTGCGATCAATGACGCATAATACTTCCTGCAATTTACGTAACAAATCAATGGTTGACACTAAACCATCCACCGATCCAATGGTTACAATATCACAATTTGTTTATAAAGGAAAAAAATTTGATGGTTAATTATCCTATCTTAGGATGGATAAAATTTAATCCAGCTCAGAGATCGATGGCTACCGAGTCTTGAAAACTCAACCATGAATTAATCCGTTTGTACTAATAGTTAGGTTCTAGCAAATTTTTTTTCATGCACTACATTGATCTCCAGGATGAATTTCTCAATTTCCTTGGGTTCCCTGAACACATTTACCAATGGGCCGTAATCCTACCATTGAACGTTCAATTAAGGATCCAATGTCCTGTTTTCATTTCACTTTGTTGGAGAAGAAATAACATATGGTTATCAGCCTTCTCCAACCTCTTATACACAACGTTCCCAACAATTTTCAATGAGAGGGAGGGAGGTTGTATCACCTCATTCGACTCAACAATTACATTAATTTATTAGCTTATAATTATGGTTTCCTCTCATAGGAAACCCTTTTCAATAATGGATATATCATTATGCACACCTGAACTACGATGTTAAGTTTATTTCCTTTATCTAAAAATATTGCAAGATGTTCATATTCAGTCGTGCAGGGCATGCATTCTGATTTTCATTCTATGGTAATTCAAATGCAAGGATGTACCAATGATCCAGGAGGCTCCCCAGGCTCAGAAAATGCTCAAAAATCAAATTTCTCAGAATTGTATGAAACTAATTCCATCGTGATTGACTCGTCGCACTGATCCCGGAGATATATTCATTTCCTCAAAACAGACTCCGGATATGAAAAATATCGCACAACAATCATATTCTTCTATGGAAAAAGTCAATGGTCAACTGACAAATGAATAAGTGCCACATGGCCCAGACATGGGCAGCCACTTGGCACTTCACTACTGGTTGGCATGTAAACATTATTTGGGGGTCCATGGGATTCGAATCTCTAACCCATGGCTAGCTCCAAGTATTTGGAAAAGATCAATTACCAACCTGCCAAAAGTCAAATCTATGAAAAAAACCCACTTTCCTATAGTTTTGGGGTCAAATTTCCAAAGGAGGGTGGAAGGGGGCTAGGGATAAGCCCCAACACATGGTTTCATTATAGGAGAGCATCCAAGGGCTACTTCTGGGTGCACCCAAGGGCAGATTATCCTAGATCCCATGGAAGGCACTCCAAAACTAGGAGCTAACAGTTAAGGGGGCTTACGCATAGCACTTGGAGCACTGGAACCTGACCATGTGGCCCCATGTGACCTGGTAAAGGGGGCACGTGCCCTGTATTGGGGGCTTACTGTGTATTTTTTAGAAAAGATGGGGTTTAAGCCTGTTTTTGTATTTTTTAAATTAATTGCCTGATATTATGACCAGAAAGTGGTTTTTTGAGGATTTTCAGGCCATTTGAAGGCGGATTGGATCCCATAAAGAGGCCATATCTTGAGGGAAGTTGGGATTCCTCATATGAGCATTGAAAACTCTAAGAAACAATATTTTTGAAGCTTGTAGGGGACTTTTTGATGCAGGGTTATGAAGGGGGAGTTTGTAAATTTTGGCCTTTTCTCATGTTTTGAGAGGCGTTTTTCTCATGTTGTTGAAAGGATTTTGATGGTGCATGCATGAATCTGAGAAAGGAAGTCATGTACATAAGACATGAATCATGTAATGTAACAACAAAGAGAATTTTAATAGAACTTTGAGCATTTTAAAGAGAAATAAAGAGGTCCTCCACTTGGAAGCGGGCCCAGAGATGTAGCCAACAATTGGTGAACTCCGTTATCAACCTCTTGTCTCTATTTCTCTTTTTGTTTTGTTGTTCTATTCTCTTCATTTGTAGCATGTATATTAATGGCTGATATCTTTATACATTAATAAGAATCAAGTAAAATTCACATTTGATATTCTGCAAACAAGATAACAAGTTTATGTATTTCACATTCTTAACGATCCAATGCAAAAACTACATTAAACTAACTTGCGATTTATCAGTAATACCTTCGGTTTTGGATCAATTTTATGGTATCAGAGCATTTGGTTGTGAAGGTTTGACAGGAATTGCAAGAATTGGATGCTCACGAGAGGAAAACTCAAGCGAGGAGAAGGCCAACTTGAGGCTCTTGACACAGAGATTCAAAGGCGACCGCATAAGCAAGAGATGTCTTCACCACAGAAATTGGGTCCCTACAAAACTGAAGATGAATTCTTTGAGGCCTTTAAATTGATGGAAGCCATGGTAGAGGAGATTTATCATGAAAGACGACAACAAAGGCTTCGAGGCAATGAAGAAGGTGAATCTTTGGTAAGAGCAGAAGGAGGAGTTGGAGGTGGTGGACCTTCAGAACCTTCTTCTCCTTCATCCTCATCATATAATAATGAAGCAAGTGTAAATTCCTCCAAGGATAAGAAAAAAACTCATCATTCATATTATATGTCGTTATTAAAGTTAGATGTAAAGTTTCAATTACCCACTTATGATGGTGAATTAGATGCAGAAAAGATAGATAATTGGGTGAGACAATTAGAGGTCTATTGTAGGATACAAAA
>SNQJ01S0056060.1:61636-77030 GCA_010110895.2 Picea sitchensis
ATATTAAAATTATAGAAGCTTCAAGTTAATGGAGAAGAGAAAAATATTAATTTTGACTTTTTACAAATGATAGATAATTCTTTTATTATTATTATTTTGAAATGAGATGAAAATGAAAAAATAATTTAATTAATTAATATCACCAAATGATTTCATGAAAATGAGAAACCAACCAAGATATTATTTGATGAAGTATTGAACAAATTATTCAAAATAGTCAAACTTTCTAATGAGGAAAAGAAAGAACACATAATCATAATTTAAACGAAAGTAAACAGTTGAGAAAAATTAACGTTTTTGTTTAAATTGAGATTTCTATGCTCGTTTATAAATTTTGACATATACTCTTGTAATGAATGTCTCATACTATAGTGAAAGTATTAATTTTGTCTCAAAGAAAGACAAGGTATGGAGCTATTTGAAGAGGTTGATTCTGTAGCTCATTATAATTATCAAGATTCTAATGGGGGCCCTTTAAATTTTGTAAAAATTTAGGGGGAGTTGTTGGGGCCCAAAACCTTCCAATATGTATCTTTGTGTTATCAAGTTTCCTTCAAGTTGTTATCCCATGAAATTGACCACATGCATAAACACAGTGGGTGTCTATCCTAGACACACTTTACAATTTCACATACACATTTACTAAAAATCATTTTATTCATGATTTATTCACAGTTATCTACATGCATTTTTCAAAGGAATATCCATTTTTCCTTCTATAATAACAATATAGAAACCTTGCCCATTTATTCTTTCAAGAATATACACTATATTTTGTTGAGGAAATTGACACATCCTCCTCAACTTATTATTTTATCAAAATAGTCAGACCCTCCAACATAGGGTCAATCATGCATCCATGTCAGTACTCAGATATGGAAAGCACCTTTCTTGCCTCATATTTCACTTATTCAGGTAGTCATATCATACATTTAGTGTTAGAAAATATAGGTATACCATCAAAGGACAAACACCTTCAGTAACCACTCACACAACTAGATCGAAGATCAATAGACCGATATTTTGATGTGGTAAAACCCCTACAGGGAAACATCCATGACCCCAGCCAACAAGACCACTTGGAGAAGTTTATTAATGAAAAAGAAAAAGATTACGAATATATTTTACAAGATATTTTCTCACAATATATCATCAACAAATTAACCTCCATGTTATTTAAATAGATATCATGGACCAATCAGTTACTAAGCCATGAATCAATGGTCGTTAAGATTGAGGAGAATATGAACCGTCAGATCACTCTATGTCGGGAACATATTGTGACTATCGGATTTCCTAACTATAAATTCATACTAATGCATACTAAAGAAACACACTAAGAAACACACTTTTACCTAACAACACATTATACCAATTAGATCTTACCTAACTCCTAAGTGTCTAAATATCCTAACATTCCCCCTTAAAAACAACTTGGGATAAGATTGAAGGATTTACAATAGTGACACAATAGGAGAAGGAAGGACGCATTAGAGCGTATCCCCCCTTGATGACAACTTCCTGAACTCCTACATATATAGAAGTTTGGAAAAAATTTCTTATGTAAGAGACTTTGTGAAAATGTCTGTAACTTGATATTATGTAGGGAAAAGAGCACTTCAATAACTTGATCATGAATGAGATTTTTGATGAAGTGAATATGTAGCTCGATGTGTTTGTTGCGCTGATGTTGAAATGGGTCTTTGGAGATCTTTATGGCACTCTGATTCTCACACCAAAGGTTGTTCAGATGTTGTCGTTGGAATCCAAACTATGAAAGAATCTGTCGAAGCCATAAGGATTCCTAAATTACATATACCGTTGCTCAGTACTCTACTTCTATTGAAGAAAGTGAAATAGCATGTTGTTTCTTACAGGCCCAAGTGACATATCCTGAACCAAGGGTGAAAACATAACATGTAGTATACTTCTGATCATCAGGGTTGTCGACCCAATCTGAATCATTGAAAACAACCAATAAAGGAGTCCCCTCAGAACTGTAATGTATCTTGAAATGAACTGTACCACGGACATAGTGAAGTATCCTTTTAGTTCCTTTCCAATGGATTTCATGGGGTGTTTTTATATATTGGGAAAAAAGGCCAACAACAAAGGAAATATCGGGATGGGTATGAGTCAAGTATAAGAGGATACCAACTAATTGACGGTACAGGGTGGCATCAAATTTAGGGGAAGTACATGTAGCAGTAATATTGACTCCAGACTGGAAGGGAGAAGGTTTTGGTTTACAATCATCCATGTGAAAGTGACGAAGAAGGTCACAAGCATACTTAAACTGGGAAAGAAAAATTTCTTCATTGGTTTACAAAACTTGGAGGCCAAGGAAATAGTGCAAAAATCCTAAGTATGTCATTTCAAATTTCTTCTTGAGGTTGGTTTTCACATGGTTTAAAAGTTTTGAGTCACTAATAGTCAGGATAAGGTCATAAAAATAAAGGACATGGATTATGAGATGACTTCCTACTTTCTTGGTATAGACATTAGGATCATAATGGCATCTAGAGAATCTAGTGTCAATAAGAAAGTTGTCCATTTTTGCATTCCAAGCTCGGGGATATTTCTTAAGACCATAAAGATATTTCTTAAGGAGACAAACAAGGCTAGAGTCATTCTGAACATAGCCAGGAGGTTGTTCCATGTAAATGTCTTCTTGCAAATCTTCGTGCAAGAAGGATGATTTAACATCCATCTGATGGACCTCCCATTTATGTGAGGCAGCAAGGGAAAGAACAAGGTAGATGGAATTCATTTTGTTTGTAGGGGAAAAGTTTTCATTATAGTCAATTCCTTCAACTTAGGAAAATCCTTTGGCAACTAACAGAGCCTTGTTTCTTTGAACACTTCCATCTAATGCATACTTAGTTTTGTAGACCCTTTTACATCTGACAAGGTTTATTCCTTTTAGAAGAGGTACAAGATCCTAGGTATCATTTTCCATTAAAGAACGATACTCTTCATTCATTGTTGTATCCCAATTTAGATGACCCGAAGCTTATGCAAATGTATCTGGATTATGAGTCTCTAAAACTTGATCCAAAATAGAAGAGGCTCACTGGAATTGTGAACCTATCTGATGTTGATATGAAGGATCAACTAGAATATCACCAGTTGCTTCTCATTTTGAACAAACCCATCTAGGAAGCTATGGAGTTGGTGTTGGTGTAGTTTCAAAGGACTCATCTGGAGGAAGGTGAGCAGGTGGAGGTGGATTTTCATCCTCACTGTCATCATCTGAAGAACAAACTATAATATGAACAAAAGAAGGAATAAGCGTCGATGATGGATCACAGGCTAAAGAAGGCACAAACATTGAAGATGGCTCATAGGTCGAAGAAGGAACAATCATCGAATTAGGCTCACAGGCCAATAGATTTTCATCAAATTTAACATCTCTTCTAATAATAATTTCATTACAATGTTCTTGAAGAAGTCTATAACCTTTTACATTTTCAAAATAACCAACAAATACACACTTCTCACTTTTAGGTTCCAATGCTTTCCTTTTCTCATCAGGAATGTGAGCCCATGTTATACTTCAAAATATACGGAAGTGACTTACATCTGGTTTAATTTTAGTCCAAGATTCTTCTGGTGTTATATTTTTAAGAGAATTTGTGGGAGTGTTATTTACTATGTAATTTGCACAGTTGATGGCTTTCGCCCAATACTTTAGATTTAATCAGTTAGATTAGATCATACAATTAGCCATTTCTTTTAATGTGCGGTTCTTTCTCTCAACAACACCATTTCGTTGCGGTGTATATGGAACAATGTGTTGCATTCAAATGCCCTGTGTAGTGCAGTAACTTGTAAAATTATTGTTCACATGTTCACCTCCATTATTTGTTCTTAACCTTTGAATTTGATGTACAAATTGCTTTTCTACAAGGGCCTTGTAGGCCAAAAAATTCACTCTTGATTTTTAAGAACTGAACCCAAGTAGGTCTGGAAAAGTCATCCATGAAAGTTAAAAAATACTTGCACCTAGAAAAAGAAGGAGAAAAAAGTGGACCACACAAATAGCTATGAACAAGCTACAAAGGGCCCGAGGCATGCCAAGATGCACGTTTGTCAAAACTATCTCGATGATATTTACCGAGAACACAATGGACAAAAACATCATCTATGTATGAAATATGAGAAATACCATCCACCATCATTTGATTACATAGTTTCTGCAATGAGTGATAGCTTAGATGACCAAACCGCTCATGCCAAATGTTTCTCAAGTCATCACTATGAGAAACCAAAACTGATGAAAAAGATGATGACCCAAAGTTGTCAAACTTGTACAACCTGGTAATATCATCAACAATTCCAGTTGCAAGAACATTCTTAGGATCTTTTAGATCCTTGATTACAACTTGGTGAGGTGAAAACTCTACGGTCTTACCTTCACCTGAATGAGTGATTTGATATATTGATAGAAGGTTACAAGAAATACTTGGAACACATAATAAATCATTGAAATGAACATTTTATACTTGAACTGTTCCAGATCTTTCAACACTAATAGATCTATCATCACCAAAAAATATTTTCTTGGCATTACATTCATTTAGACCAGAAAATATGTCTCTATCCTTAACCATATGATAACATGCTCCAGAATCAATAAGCCACTCATCAGAAGAATAAGTATAAGTTGTATTGAAGGAGAAACTAGAAGCAAAAAGTGCATGTCCGTGAGAAGAAGAAGTAGTAGTAGAAACAATAGTGACGTTGTGCTTCTTCATCATTGCTTCTAAAGATGCCATATTATTGAAACATTTGGACTCGTCATGACCATCTTTATCACAAAATTTGCAATGTTTGTTAGTCTTCTTATTTTTATATTTTTCTCCTTTGTCACCATTAGGAGCGAAATTTGTCTGAGTGGGTTTGGCACCCTTATGTTTCTTGTTGTTGTGACGAAGATGTTGCTTCTTGGGATTCTTGGGTTGGGAGACTAAGTATTTTTTGGAGGTACCTGCATTTTAGATCACTCCAAGTTGTACAAGATTATCTTTCTCTCTAATCAAAGGATTATAAAAGTTCTCAAGAGTGGGTTTTTGATAAGTTGTCCCTAGAGCCTCTTGCATGGCATAAAAGGTATATACAAACACAAAATATGAACTACCTAGCTTAGAAATAATAAGATAGATGCAACGATATTCTTTTATACTTATATTACATTCTTAACATAAAATTCTGAGTGTTTTAAACTTATATAGATTGTCTTCAATGCAATAAAAATCACTTGTATTTAAAGTTAGTACTTGATTTTTTAACTGTTGTGCTTGAATAATATTTTTTTTGCCAAACACAGATTCAATATTTTCCCAAGATTCTTTGGGTTTATTAATTTGTCGAAGGTGGAACCTTAAATCCAGAGAGATGAGAATTATTATAATTCCACATGAATTTTCATTCCTATTATCCCATTTTACTTTCTTATCAACATTACTAGGTTTTGTTTCCTTTCCCAAGGTAATCTGGTACAAGCCTTTACTTCTTAATAAATCCTCCATATGGTATTTCCATTGGAAGTAGTTGGTGTTGGTAAGAAAAATATTACTTGAGGAAGTCATATTAAATATGTAGATAGTATGGATTTAAAAACTGAAACTGATGATCTGGATGGAAAGATCTCAAAAAATTAGGTGGTTTAAAAAAAACAACACTGAAAATAGACTTCAGATGTGAAAGTTATTCTCTTTTTAAAAAAGGCATAAACGATAACCAAATGACCACTTGATGAAGTGACCCACTTTTATAAAAATAATTGGGAATCACTTTTACAATGAAGTTACTTTATAAAATAAAATTTGCATGCAAAATAAATAACTCTAAAATATTAAAGCTACTTATAGTGATTCACTTTTATAGTTGAAGAGAAATACATTTTACAATAGAACATGAACTTTTTCAAAAACAAGTAACAAAAAGAGAGACTTGAACTCAAGACCTCTTACTTAATAAGGAAACTTTTAACCAAATGGGCTAGAAAAACATATTGTATTGTTTAGCAAGAGTATTGTTGTTGTTGTTGTCGAAGATGGCCTTGGAGAGTGTGCTAAAAAAAATCTCTTTTTCACCCGATTGTATTTTTTCTTATTTTTCGAGATCACACAGGGCACGGGTAAAAGAGAATACACATATCTAAAAGAGTAGCAATCCAGAAACAAAAATATAAAATCGAAATAAAACCGAAATAATACTCTGCAAAATATTTAAAAAGGGCGTATTCATGCTTTATACCTCCAGATCTAGCTGAAATGGTTGTATCTTGGGAAAACATAAACCTTTTCGAGTGAAACAAAAAGAATTCATGAATTATACAATTACTCTGGATGCTATGGAATAGTTCTTTCAGCCCAAAAATTTACAGAAATGGTAGAAAATAGAGATGAGACAACTCAGCTTCATGATCTTGATCTACAATAGGAGCGGGTCTTCAAATAGGCTCTGATACCATGTTTGAAAACATAGGTATTCCAACAGAGGATGAACACCTTAAATAACCAATCACACAACCATATCAAAGATCAACAGGCTAATGTTTTGACATGGTAAAACCCCTACAGGGTAACATCCATGACCCCTGCCAATGCAACTACTTGAAGCAGTTTATTAATGAAAAGGAAAAGGATTACAGAGAGATTTTACAAGATATTTTCTCACAATCGATCATCGCCAAATGACCCTCCATGCTCTTTAAATAGATATCATGAACCAATCGGGTGTTAAACCACAAATCAATGGTTTTTAAGATCGAGGAGAATATGAACCATTGGATCACTCTATGTTGGGAACATATCATGACCATCATATTTCCTAACTACAAATGAATTATAATTCATACTAAAGAAACACACTAAGTAACACACTTTTACCTAACGAAACATTAGACCTAGTAGATATTAACTAACTCCTAAGTGTTTAAATATCCTAACATTTAGTATACACATACTCATACATCATACATATACATCACTTACACATCTTGTATCATTCATCCATATCTATTTTCTCTCAATATCAGTCTTCCCCAATGAGAGATTACAGTTAATCAATTGACAAGTCTCACATAAATATTCAACCCATGCACTCTATCATGTTCATTTACACACACATTGTTGTCATGCAAGTTCATGCTTTCATTTTACTAGGTCATCCATTCACAGTCGTATTCTAAATTTAACATCAATGTTCTTTAATGAGGTCTCATCATCATTTTCATGACCAATCTCACAGTCATATCCATAACTATAGTCATGTTTCCTTCAATCATGCTAACAGGTAGAAAAAATTACTTTTTTCCTTTTGTTACGAAAGAAATCCACAATTCTCAAAGTAGATGTACAACATTACCTAGGGCTTTAAAATGCCCAAGTACAATTCCCTTTTCATGCTTCAACCATTCTTGGTCAATATTCCTTTATGAGGGAACCCTTCTCTGGATTTTCTTTCATAATTATATGAGAATACCCATCCATTCATGTAAGGATTTCATCCACCTATCGATGTCAATATGATCCATTGGTCATCTAGTAATGCTTCAGCACTAGTTTTACCAAACTTTATATCAATCTTTCTTTCAACAATACAACCTTATCCTCACAAGGAAATAATAATCAATTCTCCTCAACATTTTACTTATACCAATATAATCAGATCATCACTAACCATAATATATATGACATTACCATATTTACATCCAATAACCGAATATAGTAACTATATGTGCATGTTATATGCATGCTTATTTATCATATCCATTACAACATATCTTGTGCACTAAGCATTTTTCCCATGCCCATGGTGCATAAGTGTTCTTGTTGTTTGTCTCTTGTATTCATATGCATATACATACTCTTAGGTCAATAGGTACATATATATCTTCCTTAAGATAGTCTTGGGCTCATACACTTGTTCATATGCCATGCCATTTCACCTCTTTTACGAAGATTATGAACAGTCCAAAGGACTCTTCTTTAATTGGTTGACCAAATTTCCCCAACAATATTCTCAAACATTAGAGATCAGTTAAGCTGGACTCACTCATTTTCCATCATTTCTCTAGACATGATGAATTATTGTTATAGGCTCTTAGGCCTAATATTTATGTAGTAATTAACACTTCTAAGGATTCTAGAAATCCATACTAAACTCCTTTTACCACAAGGAATTTCCTATAAGGGTCTTATCCCTTACCAAAAACTATTCCTAAGGTCTATTATTTTATCATCCCATACTCACAGGAAACATTATGTCCACCAACTTAATCATTTAGTACACTGATACAATCCTATAGCAATATTCTACTATTTCTACCCCGTTTTTCACTCAAGTCTTGCAATTAATGTTTATTGGCGTATTCATATTCTGGTAGGAGTAGCTATTAGTTTGAAAAAGGAACAACATAGTACCTCTATTGTAATCCATCAAGGATTTCCAAGATACCATTTTGATTCTGCAGTCCCCCTACTCAGGGAACTTGTGAAAATAGTAGAAAATTTCTTAAACACATAGCACTATTTTAAGAAGGCTTATCTTTAGCCTTAGTATATTAGCATTGAGACTAATCACTAGCCCATACAGGCCTAGTGTTGTGTCTATGCTATGATAGATATGGTAGGGTAGGGTTCCTTCCCCATTAAAAGTTCTCTAATAAAATTTATTTGACTCTTTCATGAGCCCAAGAAGGCCAAGTGTTGTAACATGCTCTGATACCACTTTATAACACACCCAATCCCCTAAGTACCCCAAGGGATGGGGTAATAAATTTTCTCTTTTCCTCAATATCTTTGAATCCCTTTAAAAATAACACCTTCATATTATACTCTTCAAGATATTTCCAACAACTATAAATTTGTCTCAATTTGAGTTTCAAATCAAAAGATATGATCTTCTAAATATTTAAGGTTTCTTTAGCGCTCAAGGTTTCTTAATTTCGCATGGAACCCACATGATTCCACATCACCTAAGTCATATAACATGTCACTACCATAATGTGACCCATTAATATCATATGTAGACGTGGAAACTAGCATGGACATCGTCATGGCACTTGCCACATAATTCCCTAGACCCTCGAATTATCAGGTTGCAAAACCTCGGGTAATTTTTGTTTTTCATATCCCTTGAATGGAAAATCCAACATGAATTAGATATCAATGTACATGGACCTATCATAAGGTGCTATGTTTACATGATGTATTGGTTTAGTGATTCTTTTCCACGTCACGTCGGGTTGTCAGACCATCGACCCACCAGAAGGACCTGTATAATACCCTACCCTCAGTGCCTGATCTGGTATGAGATGGAGCTTTGGGTATGTGGTCCCATAATGTTACACCATATGGTATTCACCATATCAAAACACATAACCATCATATGTCGAACACAATACCTCCCAACATCTCCAGGTAGTGACACTCCCTGACAACCCGAGGCCCGATTAATCCTTCTTTGACTAAGATTGTCAGTGGATATTCTTCCACCCTTACATCCAAAATTTTTGGTTTATGACATTTGTTCAAGGACTTAGGATGAATCAATTTTTCATTCCCGACATGGAGAATCCACATGGTATGATCCTGGCTGATTCAGGTGGATATTGGTGGCCACCCACCTATTCCAAATTCCACTTGCCTCATCTTGATTGTTTTTAGTTCATCACATTTCTCTGTAAAGGTGGAATCTATTTGTAATTATAGGTTAAGCACTTTTTAGGTTCTATTGAATCCATACATAGAATCCAAGTGGATATTGGTGGCCACCCACCTATTCCAATTGGCTTATTTTGACAGTTTTCATGTCAGTACATCTTTCTGTACTTTTGAGGTCATTTTGAGGCATTAAAAATGTTTTTTGGGATTTCCATAGTCAACTTGTTGAAAAAGTCACATTTTTATGGTGCAATGTGTAGTTCTTGAAAATACCTTTCCAATGGGCTATCACATACCTAAAACGAAGATCGTATGGAAACGTTACGACCCTGGGACGTTGATGTAGTAACTTACCCCAACAGGACCCACATGAATTTTGGTGCTTCATCTCCTAGGGTTATGTTTTTGGATGTCTAGGGTTTTGGAATTCATTTTTATCGTAAAAATGCCTTTAGAGACTCATTTTACTCAGCTTCTTGCAAATTAGCATAGCCATCACATCTCTTCTCAGAGACAAGTTGCCACCATTCCAACGAGTGTTTCACTCTTTATTTTTAGAGTCTCTCTACATTTCTTTCATTAATAGAATTCATGTATTACTGTAGTTCTCTATTTTTGGAAATATTTATGTGTGTTTCATTGTAATATATTTTATTTCATTTCATTTAAAAAATAATCTGGATCAATGATATCAGAGCAGGCTGTTCTTGATCATTTTTTAGTGCATGTCCCCAACGAGGTCCGAGTATAGCAAGTTGGGTCTTGAGCTTGTCTCTCTTGAGGAAAATCGCTCTCGCACGCCCAAGAAACCCTCCATGGAAGAATAAGAAAAAAATGGATTAAAATATTCTATTAACCTATTTCTTCAGAAAGCTCTCCTACGACAGAGGGACAAAATGATGGATACTTTTTCCCACATCCTTCAACATCTGTCGATAGAAACATGTGCATATTCATCAAGCGACAACTTTGGAGGAACCTATCTCTTCAAGGAAGAAGTTAATTTTGATATTCCTGTATTTGAAGGTCATATAGATGAGAATGCCCTAGAAAAATGGTTAAATCTGCTAGAAAGTTATTTCTCTATTCACAATTTTTCCGATAGGGAAACTATCACTTCACACTCCTCAAGGCTCTCCCCCATGTCAAACATTGGTGGGAAAAGTACTAGGAGAAAATTTTGACTTATGAATCTGAAATATATGGGACCAAGCCCATTTGGGATTTTTTTGTGGATGCATTCAAGGAACAATATTACCCTGTTGATAATTATGAAGACTAGTACATGAGATGGACCACACTGTGGAAAGAGAGGGGCCAAACGGTGTTGGAGTTCAAAAATGATTTCCATACCTCGAACACCAATATGGCTATCAAATACTCTGAGCGAGATCTAGTTCTAAAATATCGTGGGGCTCTACATAGGTACATCCAAACCAAAATGGATTTCCTAAACATCTCATCACTGGGAGCTACCTATCGATATGTTGCAAAATCGAGAAGAAATTTAGGAAATAGAACAAATGGGATGTCGAGTCTTCCAATCTGAAAAAACCAAATAATAATAAAGAAAATCCTAACCAATAGCCTCCTAACAAACAGTCCAAGATATAGGGAAATAAGGTTAAGTGAAAGATGAAGAATGACACTAGGAAGTGGTGTGAATTCATCAAAAGAACCTGGCACGACACTGATGAATGCCACTCAAAATAGTCATTAGTGGTCGATATAAAAGACAAGGAGTTGAACCCTAATTCAGAATCTGATCCATAAAATAATGTGAAAAGGAATATCATCAACGAATACCCCACTTCTACCATCGCAACGACAACAATTCAAACAGAAGAACCAACAGATCCTGAAGATGGGGAGTTCCTCTTCCATTCACAGATGTGGGTGAAAGGGACCCCTTTGCATTTCATTGTTGATAGTGGAAGCTAGAAGAACCTCATCTCAGCTGAGGTCCTCAAACAATTTGGTTTGTAAACAACACCACACCCAAAACCTTACAACATGAGGTGGCTTCACTAGGGACGATATATCTGTGTCAGCCAACAGTGTTGCATGTCCTATGGTATTCAACCCTTCAAGGATGAGGTAGTGTGTGATGTTGCCCCTCTTGATGTTTGTGATGTTTCTTTGGGCCAACCATATATGTGTAAATGTCATTCTATTTATGAGTATCGACCCTATAGTATCATTATTACTCTGAGGGGTGAACTCTACAGGATACCATAGGTATTTTTGACTATTATTCCACCAAAACAATGCTGCAACATAATCTCTCATACTATTAAATTCAACCTCTTCACAATCTGTTCAAAGGATGAGAAAAAGGCCACTGCAACAACTCTAGCCTCAACACCTTATATCCATTTGAAGTAGATTGCATAAGGGAAATAAGATATTTCTTCTTCACCTAAGATGGTTCCTAAAAAAATCCCCGTCAAGAAAATATACAACATCTTGGTGGAACATATTCAACCACGCCGACAACATGTTCGTGACAACCTTCCACAAACCAAGCAACACAACTTCTCTAGTAAGGAAACCAACTGACCAAGATTTAGATTCAAAAAATGTTTTCCCCTCTTCCCCAGATAGTCAACACAATGGATACAGTTGCTTCCTAAAGGGGGATGACTGACCCAAGTGGATATTGGCGGCCACCCACCTATTCCAAATTCCACTTGGCTCATCTTGACAATTTCCAGTTCAACACATTTCTCTATAAAGGTGACATCTCCTTTTAATTATGGGTTTTTCACTCTCAGGGATGTCTTGAATTCCTACACAACATCTAGGTGTAAATTGGTGTCTACCCACCTATTCCAACTATCTTATTTTGAAAGTTTTCATTTCAGTACATCTTTATGTACTTCTGGGGACGTTTTGAGGCCCTATTTTTTTTGGGGGGGATTTCCATAGTCAAACTATTGATGCAGTCAAATTTTAATTACATAATTTGTATTTCTCAAAAATACCTTTCCAATGGGCTATCACACGCCTAAAATGGAGAGTGTATGAAAACGTTACGACCTTGGGAAGTTGATGTACTGACTTACCTCAACAAGGCCCACATGACTTTTGGTGGTTCATCTTCTAGGGTTAGGTTTTTTGATGTATTTGGTTTTGGAATTCATTTTTGTTGTAAAAATTTCTTCAGATATTCATTGTACGCATCTTCTTTTGAATGAGCATAGTCGTCACATATCTTCTCAGAGATAAGTTACCACCATTCTAGTGAGTCTTTCATTATGTATTTTTACAGTCTCTCTAGATTTATTTCATTAATAAAATTCATGTATTATTGTAGTTATCTATTTCTGTAATTATTTCTGTGTGTTTCATTGTAATATATCTACTTTCATTTCATTCCAAAAATAATCCAGATCACTAGCACGACACGTCATGACCCAAGTTGACCTATCGTAATAGGTGGTACTGCCTTTACCTGACATGTGGCACTTATAAACCACCCGAAGTCCCAAACATGCATGCCAATTTATCTGGACCTACAGAAAAATACTCATGTGACATGTGGCCTGATCCAGGTTGATATCGGTGTCCACCCACCTATCCCAACTAGCTCCAAACAGTGTTCCGACAATTTACTAATTTTAGCATTTTTTCGGTTACTAAACTTTTGGGGCCATTTTGAGGGCCTAAATGAAGTATTTTTTGGGATCAAGCACCTCAATGATATATGAAGTCTTTTATTGATCCCTTAAAATTAATAGCCTCGATGATACCTTTCGAACGGGATATCATGCACCACAAACGAAGATTGTATGGCAAAGTTACACCCCCGAGAAGTTGATACACCAAACTACCCAAAACGGGGTCCACAAAACTGTTGGCTTTTCATCTTCCGAAGTTAGGGTTTTGGATTTTCTTTATGTTAAAAAGGCCTTTATATCCTCATTATAAATCATCTTCTTGTGAATGTGAGTAGCCATCACATCTCTTCTCGGAGATAATCTTCCACCATTCTATCGAGTCTTTCATTGTGTATTTCTACAATTGTGTACATTTCGCTCATTAATACAAATTGTGTATTATTGTATCTTTGTTTTTATGGCGACATATCTATTATATTTCTATTATATTATTGGATATCCGAGATATCTCTGTACATTTCTTTATTATATCTTCACTATTATTTTGTGCCGAAAATAATCTGGATCAGTGGTATCAGAGCAGACTCCTCATGATTGTTTTTCAGTGCATATACCCGATGAGGTCTGAGTATATAAAGTTGGGTATCAAGCTTGTATCTATTGAGGAAAATCCCTCTCACACTCCCAATAAACCCTCCATGGAGAAATAAAAGAAAAATGAGAAAGCAAGTGATTCTATTAATTTGTTGCTTGAGCAAGCTCTCACACAATAGAGGGATGAAATGATGGAGAATTTTTCCCACATCCTTCAATGCCTTCCGATAAAAACATGCACTTATTCATCAATAGGCCACTTTGGAGGAACCTCTCCTTTCAAATTACAAGTTAATTTTGATATTCCCATATTTTAAGGACAAATAGATGCAGATGCTCTAGAAAAATGGTTAAATCTATTAGAAGGCTATTTCTTTGTTCATAATTTCTTCGAAAGGGAAAAAATAACCTTAAAACTCCTTAAGGATCTCCCCCAGGTCAAACATTGGTGTGAAATCGACTGGGAGAAAATTTCCATAGAGGAGTCTAGAATATATGGGCCTGAGCCCACTTAAGATTTTTTTGTGGATGTGATCAAGGAACAATATTACCCAGTTAGAAAATATGATGACCAATACATGAGATGGACCACACTGTGGAAAGAGAGGGGCCAAGCAATGTCGGATTTCACCAATACCTTCCATACCTTGCACACCAAGATGGTTATCAAAGACTCTGAGTGACATCTGGTTCTAAAATACTGTGGGGCTCTACATACATACATCCAAATTGAAATGGGTTTTCTGGACATCTCATCACTCGGTGTTTCTTATCGATATGTTGTTAAAATTGAGCAGACATTTAATAACCTGAACACGTGGGATTTTGGGTCTTTAGATACAAAACAACCAAAGTATGGTAAATACGGCCCTAACAACCATCCTTCAGATAACTAGTCCAAGCCACAGGAAATTAAGGGTAAAGGAAAGACGAAGAAGGACACTAGAAATTTTGTGATTTCCACAAAATACCCTAGAACAACACCGATGAATGTTGCTCAAAACAATCATTGGCGGTCAAGATCAAATTTAATATCCCTAGGCCGAACCCAATTGTAAATGTAAATGAGAATGTACTTAAGTTGGTGAGTTGTTGGATATCATTTTGTATGCACCTTTCATGGCATAGTGTGTGCATGTACTGCACAGTAAAATGATGAAGTGTGCACATTACAGGATAAAACGTGCAACAACTTAAGTGCATGCTATTTTGAGGCTAGGGAGCCTTTGTGTATATGAGATGTTTTACAGGTTGGTGAGTCTGTTATTATAAGCTAGGATGCTTATGTTTTGATTAGGTCGGAGAGCCTAGATGTTAAAGGTGCATAAGTGTTCTTGTTGTTTGTCTCTTGTATTCATATGATAGACATAATCTTAGGTCAATAGGTACATATATATATCTTCCTTAATGTAGTCTTGGGATCATACACTTGTTCATATGCCATGTCATTTCACCTATTTTACAAAGATTATGAATAGTCCAAAGGACTCTTCTTTAATTGGTTGA
>SNQJ01S0056060.1:77040-88416 GCA_010110895.2 Picea sitchensis
GGTAGAATATCTATGGCTAGGTGCACTTGTTTGAATGATTGATGAATATTCAGTTTGACTTGCTCTTTTAAGAATTTCTGGAGTTTTTTACGTAGGAGATTCAACATTATTTTTCCCAGGGACTTTCTTGGGAGGGTTTTCTGAGGTTTTCTTGGCTTCAACAGCCTTCTTCATAGAGTTTTTGTTTTCCTTCTTGCTCCTCAGGTTATACTTCCTGTGAACCTCCATTATATCATTCTCAAAGGCTTGTTGTTCTACTTTCTCAGCTTCTTTATTTACCTCTATTTGTGAAAGGAGAAAGATTGTGTGCTCTTCCTGGGTTAGAAAAATGGATCCATGATCGTGATCATGATCACCCATTAGGTTTATATGAGTATCATCAAACTCCTCAATTAATTCCTCCCCATCATCAACATAATTCTCCTGGAGAGGTGGTCTAATGTGTTGATCAGGTTCTCTCTATTCCCTTTGATCTCTAGGATCTCTCTGCCTGATCTGAGGTGGATTTCTTTTGAAGTTTGGGTTTCTAATTTGAGGGGAAGCTTGGTTCTCCCTAGGTGGGTTCTTTTCGGTTATGGTGAATCTATCCATCATTTTCTCCATATCTATGGCGAGAGAATCTAATTTATCAGAGGTAACCCTAACCAACCACTTTGAAACTGGGAGCTAGCCCTACAAGTTTTAGAGAGGGATCTCTCTGTAAGTTTTAGATTTGTTTGGATTTTCTAGATTTTAGGGTAGTTAAAAAAGAATAGAACCGACTTGTTTGTATTGTTTTTAAATAAAATGGATGAATATCATTTATGCTTCCATTGGGCTATGGGGTCTATTTTTAAAAAGATGGAGGCCAAAGACATTTATTATGAGATTCGTTTTACAGGGAAAGATAGTGCAACTGTTGGATTCTTTAGGAATAAAAATGATGTATAGCTGAAAAAGGTGGGATATCAGTTAGAACAAAAAAGCATTTAAGAATTTCTTTGTTGTAACATCAGAAAAAAAAAACATTTAAATCTGTAAAAGATTAGGAACATAGTACACAATGGAAAATTCTGCAACTTTAACTTCTTTTAAAGATCAGATTAGAAAAACAATATGATAATGAAGAAAGAAAAACTTCTTTACGAAGACAGAGGAAACTTCACCAACATCTAACACGCAAGAATCCTGTGAAATGTCTCTTTGTATTATTGGAATAACCTCTTGATACAAATTACAACGATTACATCTTGCTTGGGCATAAAGATCAACCCTCTATAATTCTGAGTTTGAAATATTTATAATCAAAGTTACAAACGACCCTGTCATTAATGATCAGGACATGGAAAACTCAGAGTCTAACTAACTAGCTAACAAGATGCAGAAATGTAGTAACTGATGATGATGTGTTGAATCTCTCATGCTGATTTTGGGGAAGACCGTTGGTGAGTCATTCAGCTGACTTTGATTGCGTTGGACGCTGAGTTGGACGAGACATTTAGTTTTACTCAATCAATTCACACAACTCATCCCATATTTGCATGCTTGGGATGGTAACTTTCAATAGCCGACAATAGATTTCATCCATCTCGGTGTACTTAGAAAACGTCATCTTGGTGAAGAAAATGTACTTGATTTTATGTTGTATGTTGAGGTCAGGCTGCAAAGTCTCCAAGAATGTTTTTCTCGTGATGTAGCCCTGTATCCCTGAAAACTTGGAACTATCTTTGGCCATGGTGTCAATATTTTTCTTATAATCAGATAGAGTCAACAATTTATCATTTAGGACAAGTAGGCCAGGAAGGCCCTTTTTCTGGAAGGCTTCAAGCTTGTTAAAAAAACTCTGAACTCCAATGTCCATGTTCTAATCTTTCTCCTCCAACTGCAACATTAATCCTTTTTTAGTAAACACTCTTTTTACTTCGAGGATAGTGTCTGTTCTATCTTCAACTTTCAGTTCTTCAAGCTCTTCCTTGGTTTTTGAATTTAGTAACTTGATGATCTCATTAGCTGCCGAGGGCATTTCATTCAGTTCTCCTCTTATCCTGTCAATGGCCTGCTTGGTCTTTAGCACCAGATCATGTTGTTCAAACATGATTCTCACCATGGGCCAAATCCCGTTTATGGAATTGGAGATGTCTTTCCATATATTTTCCTTAGCCTCTCCTAATCTTTCCTACCACTGTTTGCTTCTAAAGCTGCTATATTTCCTGCTTAAGCTTCTCTGATGCTTGTCTCTCAACATTGTATCTTGTTTGGAAGGAAGACTTGAGTTCCTGGAGACTTTCAACCTCCATTTTCAGCCTATTGATCTTCGTTCCTTGCAGATTCATCTCCTCCATGGACTTTGCCAGCTCCACAGTCTTTTCCAGTGTTGTCAATGGAGTTGCCGATGGAATTTCTACTATAGTGGTCGTTGGCACAACTATTGTATTGACTTATTCTAGGGGAACTGCACTCAATGGAATAAATTCCATCGGAGTTGATCGATGCTTCTCTTTCAATAACCTTTCCAATTCTACCTCCATTTCCTTTATCTGTGCATTCTGTTGCATGATTAGCTTCAACCATTCCTCTTTTTCATCTTCTACCTCAACTATTTCTTTTGCTTGTGAATCCTTTGTTGGTGATAATTTCAGCTGTTTTCTCATAGATGCAATGTCAGCATTCTTTTTCTTTATCATCTCCTCTACTTCTTTTACATTTGAGGAATCATACCCAATCTTGATCACCAACTCCTCTAAGGATTTTATTCTTTTATCCTTTGCAAAAGAGGATATCTTTTCCAACTTAAATTGGGTTTGAACATTGTTTAGAGATACCTATAACTTTGTTGTTGTAGAGGAAGCATGTGCCAATGTGGGGAAAACCATTTCTCCAGTATGTCTGTGCAAATCCATCTGATCAGCTAATTGGACTTGTTTGGTGTCAAAAAAAATGGTTGACCTTTTGTAGTTAGTGATTTCCTTAGGTTGAGGCACCTGTGCTTGTAGAAATGCCAGATGCATTCTTCCTTTCTCTGTGTCAAAAGCTAACAACAATCTGTGTTGTGCTTTGGAGGTTTGCTTCCAGAATCGAGTGTAAGTGTTGTTGGTCAGGATCTGGTTCTTCTTTTTAATAATGTCATATTTTTCTAAAATGCTCAAGGGTGCAAATCCTTGTGAATTTTGGGTGGTCACAACTATATCCATTTTCTTATTTGAATAAGGAGTGGACACCACCTGATGTTTTCCCTCAAACACTTTGGCAGAGTAAGGCTCTTCCTCACCATACTTTTGAATAGCATGAGTGGTTTTGGGTCTTTTGTTGTATACCTGGAAATATTTTGTTGATACCTCAGTGATTCAAGGAGAGGTATCCTTTCTTGGCCTTTTTTTTTTGGGTATCTGTGCAGTGGTAGTCTATGAAAAAGAAACTGAAGGAGATTCTTGCTATTCAGTATCTACCAGAGTATTTTCCTCCCACTCTGTCTGGTTCACATACTTTTCAATTTCTGGTTTGAGGGTGTCAACATAAGGTGAACTTTTATTTCTGGTTCTCATCTCTGCAATGATTCCACTTGGATCATAATTCCAAATGAAACTGGTGCTAAATTTCATTTCCTTTAATAGTTTATTTGCCTCTTCCCCAACAACTGGACTGTTGCAGATAAATGATCTTATTTTCCCTTTAATCCTCATTTGTTGTTTTTTCTTCAAAGACACAAAATGAATGTCATCTGAATTTATCATCTGACGAATATAATCTAGTACAAATATTTGAACAGGCACATACTTGGGCAATTTATATGGAGCTAGTTCACACCCATACACCCTGATCTTGGTGTGATTCTTTGGATCTCCTCGTTTATCCTCAGTTCTAGTCTTCCATTGAGCATGCTGACTACTGGGTGATAAAACAACTCGACGAACTGTTTGAAACTGAATTCAGTGGATTTTCTTCTGAGAAGCGACGTCCATAAAGTTACTGCTTGTGGTTTTTCGTCCTTGTCCATTATTTTCATGAGAAAGGGAAATTTGTCTTCCTGATAGAACATAAACATGTAGGCCAGTATTGAAGAATACCGAAACATGCCTTCTGTAGGGAAATTTTCCAGTTGCCTATGCAGGTTTTCGGCTAAAAAACCGCTAAAATCAAACTAGGTGGCAACTTTCTCTTCAACAGATAAAATGGATAGGAATCCTAGGATAGGTTCATCCACCCATTCGTCTGAGAAATAACCGAGAAAACAACAAAGTGTGGATATGATATGGTTTCCCTTTTCGTAAAATATGGAGGAATGATAGGGAGGATTCTTCTTAGGAAATTGGGCATCTTGTGGGAGGAATAGCTCAAAGATTTGTGCTCTTTGGGGAAACGACAGTTTTTGATACATTTCGGTTAATATTTCAATTGTGAGAGGCGAACGGGGATCGACTCTGGGCACCTTCATAATCTGATCAATGGCTTCGTGTGTAATAAGGAAAAAGGTTTCTCCAGATGAAGATACTATGGCTCTCTGATCAGGGAGATAGTGCGCTTGGAATTTGAGGGAGAATTCGGGAAAATGATGGACTTGGGGAAAAAGATACAAGGGGAAACCTGAATCCCAGAGCCCAATTTCATCGCTCTAATCAATGAAGGTTTCTTTAAACCATGACTTTAGCTCAACAAAGTCAAATTCGGACTTGGTTTCTAAGATTAAATAGTCTTTGTCTGCTAATGGGATCTAGTTGAGATAGATAAGAGGTGGGAGGAAAGGATTTTCCTCTACATTTAATTTTTTACTTTTGGGTGCCATTGTTTGCCACCGATACCTACACACTGAAAAAAAGTTAGTAGGTGAAATCTATGGCTGGATGAGATGTTGTAGAGGCAAAGAAAAATGAGTCTCTGATAGGTAGGGAGTGTGAGTGGAATGTGAATGGCTGAAATAGGGTTGGAATTTAGTGAAGGGGTGTCTGTTGGGCGAAAAAAGGACAGGTCAGGTGAACAATGGGTATGTGGCTAGTAATAAATGGTTAACATGTCCTTTAGAGTGTGAGAGGGAAGGGTGAAAGACGTTTGACGTGTGTATCTGGTTGACATGTAGAACGATGATTCGTGGATGAATGAAAAGATATGACCCGTAACGGTTAGATGGATGGTACATGTTGACAGGGTCATGACATGGAACTTGCAAAGGGTGTTTTTGGGATGTGACATCTCTGGATGATGGTGGTGAGTTGTAAAAATGCTAGGCGGTAAATGTTTGGAGCGGGGAGGTAAGATGCAATGAGATGATGTCACATAGGGATGGGGCCCGCCTGGACGCTGATTCATTTTGGAACCCTCCCTGTTTTTAAAGGTAGAAAGGTTGGGGGGGGGTCTGGGATCGCTTGCTAACCGTTTATCTGAGAAAATCTAGATCAGTCGTTGTTTCGAGCGTATTCTTTAACCATCATGTCAGACCCCCCCCCACCACCGTTAAAGGTAGAATGGTCGGGGGGGTCGAGAATATCCTGTGGACTATCCATTTATGCACTGATGGGATGATCGTAGATCTGAGCACACACTTTAATCACATTTTCGGAGCCCCACCCCCACTGTTAAAGGTCAAATGGTCGGGGGGGTCTGAAAACTCATCAGAACCATAGATCTGGGCACCAACAACTTAGTCGTAGATCTAGGCCCGATCTTTAATCTCTGGGGAGAATTTCAATATATGAGGCCATAGTTAGGCCTAACAACCTTTTTATGGGTTTCGTGCACTGCCCCCCTTTCTTTTTTCACCATGGGGTTAGAAAAAACATTTCACCATCAAAATCATGCATTTTTCATCGATCATCTTACACATTTTATTGAAGAGAAACTAACTAACTTATGTCCTAACCTACTCCTTTGCACCTTTAGCCTAGCTTAAACTATCGGGGTAAGAAAATACTCTACCCTGGGGTTATTTAACCAAGATTAGACTATTTGATCAAATTCATTCACTAGCTAACCTAATTTACTTGGCTAAGATTAGACAGTATAGCCAAGCTTATTCACTAATCCTAAATACTTAAATTTAAAAGACTTGGCCATGTTTACAATGTATGGATCAAGTCTCTATCAATTCATGGGGCTTTATCCTTTTTCTTTTATGCCCTCTTTTTTTTTTCTCATTTCTTTTATTTCTTTTTCTTTTCTTTTCTTTCTTTTCTTTCTTTTTTCTTTTCTTTTTCTTTTGCAAAATGCAACAATATCTACAAGTCAAAAACACTAAAGGAACAAAATTACAATCAATAGTTGATCCTATAAATTATAGGGTTATAACAGGCGTATTCATATTTTGGTAGGAGTAGTTATTAGTTTGAGAAAGGAACATCATATTACCTCTACTGTAATCCAACAAGGATTTCCAAGATACAAGTTTGATTCCGCAATCCCCCTACTCAAGTAACTTGTTCAAATAGTAGAAAATCTCTTAAACACATAGCACTATTTTAAGGAGGATTATCTCTAGCCTTATTATATCATCATTGAGACTAATCACTAGCCCATACAGGCCTAGTGTAGTGTTTATGCTATGATAGATAGGGTAGGGTAGGGTGCATTCCCCGTTAAAATTTCTCTAATAAAATTTATTTGACTGTTTCATGAGCCCAAGAAGTCCAAGTGTTGTAACATGCTCTGATACCACATTATAACACACCCAACCCCCTAAGTACCGCAAGGGGTGGGATAATAAATTTTCTCTTTCCTGAACCTCTTTGAATCCCTTTAAAAATAACACCTTCATATTATACTCTTCAAGATATCTCCAACGACTATAAATTTGTCTCAATTTGAGTTTCAGATCAAAAGATATGATCTTCTAAATATTTAAGGTTTCCTTAGTGCTTAAGGTTTCTATTGCCGCATGGAAGCCACATGATTCCACATCACCTAAGTCATATAACATGGCACTACCATAGTGTGAACCATTAATATCATATGTAGATGTGGAAATTGGCATGGACATCATCATGGTACTTGCAACATAATTCCCCAGACCCTCAAATTATCGAGTTGCAGAACCTCAGGTAATTTTTGTTGTGCATATCCCTTAAATGGAAAATCCAACATGAATTGGAGATCAAGGTACATGGACCTATCATAAGGTGTTATGTTTCCATTATGTATTGGTTTAGTGATTCTTTTCCACGTCACGTCGGGTTGTCGAACCATCGACCCACCAGAAGGACCTGTATAATACCTTACCCCAATGCTTGATCTGGTATGAGATGGTGCTTTGGGTACATGGTCCCATCATGTTCCACCATATATTATTCACCATATCACAACACATAACCATCGTATGTCGGACACCATACCTCCCAGCATCTCCAAGCAGTGAAACTCCTCGACAGCCCGAGGCTCGATTAACCCTTCTTTGACTAAGATTGTCGGTGGATATTCCTCCTCCTTTACATCCAACATTTCTGGTTCATCACATCTGTTAAAGGACTTAGGCTGAATCAAGGTTTCATTCCCCACAGTTAGACTCCACATGGTATGCTCCTGGATGGTTTAGGTGGATATTGGTGGCCATCCACCTGTTCCAAATTTCACTTGGCTCATCTTGATAGTTTTCAATTCATCACATTTCTCTGTAAAGGTGGAATCTCTTTTTAATTATGGGTTACTCACTTTTGAGGTTCTCTTGAATCCATACATAGCATCCAGGTGGATATTGGTGGCCACCCACCTATTCCAACTGGTTTATTTTGATAGTTTTCATGTCAGTACATCTTTATGTACTTCTGAGGTCGTTTTGAGGCATTAAACAATGTTTTTTGTGATTTCCATAGTCAAATTGTTGAAAAAGTCACATTTCCAATTGTGCAATGTGTAGTTCTTGAAAACACATTTCCAATGGGATATCACGTTCCTAAAACGAAGATCGTATGCACAAGTTATCAACCTGGGAAGTTGATGTACTAACTTACCCCAGCAGGACCCACATGACTTTTGGCACTTCATCTCCTAGGGTTAGGTTTTTCGATGTCTAGGGTTTTGGAATTCATTTTTATTGTAAAAAATCCTTTAGAGACTCATTGTACTCAGCTTCTTGCGAATGAGCATATCCATCACATCTCTTCTCAGAAATAAGCTGCCACCATTCCAGCGAGTCTTTCACTCTATATTTTTAGAGTCTCTCTACATTTCTTTCATTAATAGAATTCATGTATTACTGTAGTTCTCTATTTTTGGCAATATTTACATGTGTTTCATTATAATATATTTTATTTCATTTCATTTCAAAAATAATCTAGATCATTGATATCAAAGCAGGTTGTTCTTGATCATTTTTTAGTGCATGTCCCCAACGAGGTCCGAGTATAGCAGGTTGGGTCTCGAACTTGTCTCTCTTGAGGAAAATCTCTCTCACACACCCAAGAAACCCTCCATGGAAGAAGAAAAGAAAAACAATGGTTTAAAATATTCTATTAACCTGTTTCTTGAGCAAGCTCTCGCACGACAGAGGGACAAAATGATGGATAATTTTTCCCACATCCTTCAACGCTTGTTGATAGAAACATGTGCATCTTCATCAAGTGACCACTTTGGAGGAACCTCTCCCTTCAAGGTACAAGTTAATTTTGGTATTCCCTTATTTGAAGGTCATATAGATGCGGATGCCCTAGAAAAATGGTTAAATCTGCTAGAAAGTGATTTCTTTATTCACAATTTTTCCGACAGGGAAAATATCACCTTCACACTCCTCAAGGCTCTCCCCCATGTCAAACATTGTTGGGAAAGGTACTAGGAGAAATTTTTTACTTATAAATATTAAATATATTGGACCAAGCCCACTTGGTATTTTTTTGTGGATGTGGTCTAGGAACAATATTACCCTATTGATAACTATGAAGAACAGTACATCAGATGGAACACACTATGGAAAGAGAGGGGAAAAATGGTGTCATAGTTCAAAAATGATTTCCATACCTCACACACCAAGATGGGTATCAAATACTCTGAGTGACATAAGGTTATGAAATATCCTGGGGATCTGCATAGGTACATCCAAACCGAAATGGATTTCCTAAACATCTCATCACTGGGAGCTACCTATTGATATGTTGTCAAAATCGAGAAGAAATTTAGGAAATAGAACAAATGGGAGTTCGAGTCTTCTAATCCAAAAAAACCAAATCATATTAAAGAAAACCCTAACCAATAGCCTCCTAAAAACCAGTCCAAGATATAGGAAAATAAGGGTAAGGTAAATACGAATAATGACACCAGGAAGTGGTGCGAATTCAACAAAAGAACCTGGCACAACACTGATGAATGTCACTTAAAATAGTCATTGGTGGTCAAGATCAAAGACAAGGAGTTGAACCCTGACTCAGAATCTGGTCCATAAAATAATGTAAAAAGGAAGATCATCAATGAAGACCCCACTTCTACCATCACAACTACAACAATTCAAACAGAAGAACCAACAGATCCTGAAGATGGGGAGTTCCTCTTCCATTCACAGATGTGGGTGAAAGGGACCCCGTTGCATTTCATTGTTGATAGTGGAAGCTAGAAGAACCTCATGTTAGCTAAGGTACTCAAACAATTGAGGTTGTCAAGAACACCACACCCACAACCTTACAACATGAGGTGGCTTCACTAGGGACGATATATATGTGTCAGCTAGTAGTGTTGCATGCTTATGGTATTCAACCCATCAAGGTTGAGGTAGTGTGTGATGTTGTCCCTCTTGATGTTTGTGATGTTTCTTTGGGCCAACCATATATGTGGAAATGTCATGTTATTTATGAGTATTGACCCCATAGTGTCATTATTACTCTGAGGGGTCAACTCTACAGGATACCAGAGGTATTTCTGACTATTATTCCACCAAAAAAATGTTGCAAGGTAATATCTCATACTATTAAATTCAACCTCTTCACAATATATTCAAAGGATGAGAAAAAGGCCACAAAAACAATCTCTATCCTCAACACCTTCTATCCATCCGAAGTAGATTGCATAAGGGAAACAAGATATTTCTTCTTCACCTACGATAGTGCCTATAGAATTCCCCGTCAAGAAAATATACAACAGCTTGGTGGAACATATTCAACCACGCCAACAACAGGTTTGTTACAACCTTCCACAGACCAAGCAACACAACTTCTCCAGTAAGGAAAGCAACTCACCAAGATTTAGATTCAAAAAAAAAATTCCCCTCTTCCCTAGTCACTCAACGCAATGGAGATAGTTTCTTCCTAAAGGGGGAGGACTGATCCAGGTTGATATTGGTGGCCACCCACCTGTTCCAAATTCCACTTGGCTCAAATTGACAATTTTCAGTTCAACACATTTCTCTATAAAGGTGACATCTCTTTGTAATTATGGGTTTTTCACTTCCAGGGATGTCTTGAAGCCCTACACAACATATAGGTGGATATTGGTGTCTACCCACCTATTCCAACTAGCTTATTTTGGAATTTTTCATTTCAGTACATCTTTATGTACTTCTTGGGCCGTTTTGAGGCCCTAAAAAATGTTTTTTGGGATTTTCATAGTCAAACTATTGATGCAGTCAAATTTTAATTACATAATGTGTATTTCTCAAAACTATCTTTCCAATGGGCTATCACACGCCTAAAATATAGAGCGTATGCAAAAGTTACAACCTAAGGAATTTGATGTACTAACTTAGCCCAACAAGGCCCGCAGGACTTTTGGTGCTTAATCTCGTAGGGTTAGGTTTTTGGATGTATTTGGTTTTGGAATTCATTTTTATTGTAAAAATGTCTTCAGATATTCATTGTACGCATCGTCTTGTGAATGATCATAGTCATCACATCTCTTCTCAGAGATAAGTTTCCACCATTCTTGCGAGTCTTTCACTCTGTATTTTTACAGTCTCTCTACATTTCTTTCATTAATAGAATTCATGTATTATTGTAGTTATCTATTTCTGGAAATATTTATGGGTTTTTCATTATAATATCTCTACTTCTATTTCATTCCGAAAATAATCCAAATCACTAGCACGACACATCATGACCCAAGCTAACCTATCGTAATAGGTGGTACTGCCTTTTCCTGACATGTGGCACTTATAAACCACCCAAAGTCCCAAACAGGCATGCCAATTTATCTCAACCCACAGAAAAATCCCCATGTGAGATGTGGCCTGATCCAGGTGGATATCAGTGTCCACCCACCTATCCCAACTGGCTCCAAACAGTGTTCTGACAATTTGATCCAGATTTTATGAACATAATGAAATGAATACAGATTATTAACAGGTGCTTAACAAAAAATAACAGAGATACAGTAAAACTGGTTTTCTATTCAATAACGAAATAAGCTGAAATTGTAAAATGCAGCGGAAACAAGCTTGCTGGAATGGTGGCGGCTTATCTCTGAGAAGAGATGTGAAGGCAGTGCGCATTCACAAGA
>SNQJ01S0056060.1:91959-103806 GCA_010110895.2 Picea sitchensis
CTCTACTGAGATGAGGTTCTTCTAGCTACTACTATCAACGATGAAGTGCAGCGGGGTGTGTTTTACCCACATCTATGAATGGAAGAGGCGCTCTCCTTATTCTGGCTTGTCTGGTTCACCAGGCTGGATCTTGGTGGTAGCAACAGTGGCACTGGGTTCCACATCAATGATTTGTATTCCCCTTTCTAGTTTTGTCTCGGATTCAGAATCTACATCTGATTCAGAGGCTTTCACTTCGGCTACCAGTGACTTCTTTGAGATACAGTCAACAATGTTATGCCAAGGGCTCTTATGGAAGTTGCACCACTTCCCGATATCTTTCTGTCTTTCCGGTGTCCTTATTTGCTTGCGGCTTGTAATGGTTGTCTTGACACTATCCATATTTTCTCTTTCCTTTGTTTGGTGGGTTGGGGCCGCCCTTTCCTGGCTTTTGTTGTGAGGGGTTCCCAGGCCCAAATTGTCGCGTCTTTTGTTTGAGCTTCTGCTCGATTTTGACGGCATATCGGTAGGCCGCGCCCAAGGATGAGATATCTAGAAATTCCATTTCAGTTTGGATATATATATGCAGAGCACTGTGATACTTGAGCACTAGATGTCTCTTTGAATCGTTGATACCCAACTTGGTGCACAAGGTATGGAAGATATTTGTGAAATCTGGCACTGCTTGGTCTCTTTCTTGCCGCAGTGTGGTCCATTTGGTATACAGGTCGTCATAACTTCCGACAGGGTAGTATTGTTCCTTAATAACGTCCCTGAAGGATTCCCAGGTGGTTGTGACTGAAAATAATGAGGTTTCCTCTATTTCCTTTTGCTCACAGAAAGTTTCCCACCAATCTTTGACATGGGGAATGACTTTGAGGAGCGCAAAAGTAATATTTTCTCTATTCGAAAATTTATGAACAGAAAAATACCCTTCTAGTAGATTCAACCACTTGTCTACAACATCTATGTCTATATGACCTTCAAATATAGGAATATCAAAGTTTATTTGTACCTTGAAGGGGGCGGCGCCTCCGTTTGAAGAAGATGCATCACCTGTTGGTAGTCGCCGAAGGATTTGCGCGAAACTATCCATCATCTCGTTTATTTGTTGCGTGAGGGATTCCTCAAGAAACAGTTTGAAAGGATATCTTGTCCCTTCATATTTATTTTCTCCTACCATGGGAGGTCGCTTGGGCGTGCGAGAGATTTTTTCCTCAAGAGAAACAAGCTCAAGACCCAACTCTTTGTACTCCAACCTTGTTGGGGACATGCATTAAGATGACAAGGAGCAGACCGCTCTGATACCACTGATCTAGATTTTATGAGAAAAACGAAATGAATACATATTATTAACAGGTTCTTAACAAAAAATAATAGAGATACAGTAAAACTGGTTTTCTATTCAATAACGAAATAAGCTAAAACTGTAAAATGCAGCGGAAACAAGCTTGTTAGAATGGTGATGACTTATCTCTGAGAAGAGATGTGATGGCAGTGCGCATTCGCAAGAAGAAGGTTACAATGAGGCTCTGAAGGCATTTTTACAATAATCAATAATGCCAAAAACCCTATACATCCAAAAACCCTATACATCCAAAAACCTAACCCTAGGAGATGAAGCGCCAAAAGTCATGTGGGCCTCGTTTGGGTAAGCTAGTACATCAACTTCCCGGGGTCGTAACTTTTGCATATCATCTTTGTTTTAGGTGTTTGATAACCTGTTGGAAAGGTATCATCAAGGAGATTAATTTTGGGGACTTAATCATGCCTTTATATATCATTGATGAGATCTTTACCGAAAAACCTTCATTTAGGCCCTCAAAATGGCCCCGGAAGTAAAAACTGCTAAAAATAGTAAATTGCCAAAAATGTCAGAAAATTGTTTTGAGCCAGTTGGAAAAGGTGGGTGGCCACCGATATCCATCTGGATCACAATTTACTATTTTTAGCATTTTTTTAGTAACTAAACTTTTGGGTTCATTTTGAGGGCCTAAATGAAATATTTTTTGGCATCGAGCACCTCAATGATATATGAAGTCTTGTATTAATCCCCTAAAATTAATATCCTTGATGATATCTTTCCAAAGGGATATCATACACTCCAAAAGAAGATTGTATGCCAAAGTTACACCCCCAAGAAGTTGATACACCAAACTACCCAAAATGGGGTCCACAAAACTGTGGGATTTTCATCTTTCGAAGTTAGGGTTTTGGATTTTATTTATGTTAAAAAGGCCTTTATAGACTCATTATAAATCATATTCTTATGAATGTGAGTATTCATCACATCTCTTCTCAGAGATAAGATTCCACCATTCTACCGAGTCTTTCACTCTGTATTTCTACAGTTTTGTACATTTCACTCATTAATAGAAATTGTGTATTATTATATCTCTGTGTTTATGGTTGCATATATGTTATATTTCTATTATATTATTGGATATCCAAGATATCTCTGTACATTTATTTATTATATCTTCGTTATTATTTCATGCCGAAAATCATCCGGATCAGTGGTATCAGAGGATACTGCTCATGATCGTTTTTCAGTGCATGTCCTCGACGCGGTCCGAGCATAGAAAGTTGGGTATCAATATTGTCTCTCTTGAGGAAAATCACTCTTGCACTCCCAAGAAACCCTCCATGGAGAAATAAAAGAAAAATGACAGAGCAAGTGATTCTATTAATTTGTTGCTTGAGCAAGATCTCACACGACAGAGGGATGAAATGATGGATAATTTTTACCACATCCTTCAATGTATGCCGATAAAAACATACACTTATTCATCAAGCAGCCACTTTGGAGGCATCTCGCCTTTCAAAGTACAAGTTGATTTTGATATTCCCATATTTTAAGGACAAATAGATGCAGATGCTCTAGAAAAATGGTTAAATCTACTAGAAGGTTATTTATCTATTCATAATTTCTTCGACAGGGAAAATATAACCTTCACACTCCTTAAGGATATTCCCCATGTCAAATATTGGTGTGAAATTGACTGGGAGAAAATTTTCACAGAGGGGTCTAGAATATATGTGCCTGAGCCCACTTGAGATTTTTCTGTGGATGCGGTCAAGGAACAATATTATCCTGTTGGAAACTATGATGACCAATACATGATATGGACCACACTACGGAAAGAGAGGGGCCAAGAATTGTCGGAGTTCACCAATACCTTCCATACCTTTTGCACCAAGATGTTTATCAAAGACTCTGAGTGAAATCTGGTTCTAAAATATTGTGGGGCTCTACATACATACATCCAAACTGAAATGGATTTTATGGACATCCCATCACTCAGTGTTTCTTATCGATATGTTGTTAAAATTGAGTAGACATTTAAGCACCTAAACAAGTGGGATTTTGGGTCTATAGATGTGCAACAATCAAAGTATGGTAAAGATGGCCCTAACAACCTTCCTTCAGAAAACTAGTGCAAGCCACAGGAAATTAAGGGTAAAGGAAAGATTAACAAGGACAATAGAAAATGGTGTGATTTCCACAAAATCCCCTGGCACGACACCGATGAATGTCTCTCAAAAAAATCATTGGTGGTTGACTTAGATGTAATATCCCTAGGCCAAATCCAATCATAAATGTAAATGAAAATGTACTTAAGATCGTGATATTTTGGATATCATTTTGTATGCACCTTTCATGGCATAGTATGTGCATGTACTGCACATCAAAATAATGAAGTGTGCACATTATAGGATACAATGTGAAACAACTTAAATGCGTGCGATTTTGACGCCAGGGAGACTTTGTGCATATGATTTGTTTTATAGGTTGGCGATCCTGTTATTATAAGATAGGATGCTTATGTTTTGATTAGGCCTGAGAGCCTAGATGTTAAAGGTGCATAAGTGTTCCTGTTGTTTGTCTCTTGTAATCATATGCATAGACATACTCTTAGGTCAATAGGTACATATATATATCTTCATTAAAACAGTCTTGGGATAATACACGTGTTCATATGCCATGTCATTTCACCTCTTTTACGAATATTATGAACAATCCAAGGGAATCTTCTTTAATTGGTTGACCAAATTTCCCCAACAATATTCTCAAACATTACAGATCAGTTAAACTAGCCTCACACATTTTCCATCATTCCTCTAAACATGAGGAATTATTCTTATAGGCTCTTAGGCATGTTATTTATGTATTAATTAACACTTCCAAGGATTCCAGAAATCTATACTAAACTCCTTTAACCACAAGGAATTTCCTATAAGGGTGTTATCCTTTAGGAAAAAATATTCTTAAGGTATATTATTTTATCATCCCATACTCACAGGAAACATTATGTCCACCAACTTAATCATTTGGTATACTGATACAATCCTATAGCAACATTCTACTATTTCTACCCCATTTTTCACTCAAGTATTGTAATTAATTTTTATTGGCGTATTCATATTCTGGTAGGAGTAGCTATTAGTTTGAAGAAGCAACATCATAGTACCTATACTGTAATCTAGCTAGGATTTCCAAGATACAAGTTTTATTCCGCAGTCCCCCTACTCAAGGAACTTGTGCAAATAGTAGAAAATCTCTTAAACACATAGCACTATTTTAAGAAGGCTTATCTCTGGCCTTAGTATATCATCATTGATATTAATCACTAGCCCATACAGGCCCAGTGTTGTGTCTATGCTATGATATATAGGGTAGGGTAGGGTGCCTTCCCCATTAAAAGTTCTCTAATAAAATTTATTTGACTCTTTCATGAGCCCAAGAAGGCCAAGGGTTGTAACATGCTCTGATACCACTTTATAACACACCCAACCCCTTAAGTACCCCAAGGGGTGGGGTAATAAATTTTCTCTTTTCCTCAACCTATTTGAATCCCTTAAAAAATAACACCTTCATATTATACTCTTCAAGATATTTCTGATGACTATAAATTTGTCTCAATTTGAGTTTCAGATCAAAAGATATGATCTTCTAAATATTTAAGGTTTCTTTAGCGCTCAAGGTTTCTTACTTCCGCATGGAACCCATGTGATTCCAAATCACCTAAGTCATATAACATGCCACTACCATATTGTGACCCATTAATATCATATGTAGACGTGGAAACTGGCATGGACATTGTTATGGTACTTGCCACGTAATTCCCCAGACCCTTGAATTATCGGGTTGGAGAACCTCGGGTAATTTTTGTTTTGCATATCCCTTAAATGGATAATCCAACATGAATTGGAGATCAAGGTACATGGACCTATCATAAGGTTCTATGTTTCCATGATGTATTGGTTTAGTTATTCTTTTCCATGTCATGTCGGGTTGTCGGACCATCAACCCACTAGTAGGACCTCTATAATACCTTACCCTCAGCACCTGATCTGGAATGAGATGGTGCTTTGCATATGTGGTAAAATCATGTTCAACCATCTATTATTCACCATAACACAACACATAACCATCGTATGTCAGGCACCATACCTCCCAGCATCTCCAGGCAGTGAAACTCCCCGACAGCTCGAGGCCCGATTAACCCATCTTTGACTAAGATCGTCAGTGGATATTCCTCCACCCTTACATCCAACATTTTTGGTTCATCACATATGTTCAAGGACGTAGTCTAAATCAAGGTTTCATCCCTGACATGTAGAATCCACATGGTATTCTCCTGGCTAATTCAGGTGGATATTGGTGGCCACCCACCTGTTCCAAATTCCACTTGGCTCACCTTGATAGTTTTCAGTTCATCACATTTTTCTGTAAAGGTGGAATCTCTTTGTAATTATGGGTTACACAATTTTGATGTTCTCTTGAATCCATACACAACATCCAAGTGGATATTGGTGGCCACTCACCTATTCCAATTGTATTATTTTGACAGTTTTCATGTCAGCACATCTTTTTGTACTTCTGAGGTCGTTTTGAGGCATTAAAAAATGTTTTTTGGGATTTCCATAGTCAAATTGTAGATTAAGTCACATTTTGATAGTGCAACGTGTATTTCTTGAAATGTCCTTTCCAACGAGCTATCAAATGCCTAAAACCAAGATCGTATGCAAAAGTTACGACCCTGGGAAGTTGATGTACTAACTTACCCCAGTAGGACCCATGACTTTTGGCGCTTCATCTCCTAGGGTTAAGTTTTTGGATGTCTAGGGTTTTGGAATTAATTTTTATTTTAAAAATTCCTTTAGAGAATCATTGTACTTAGCTTCTTGTGAATGAGCTTAGCCATCACATCTCTTCTCAGAGATAAGCTTCCACCATTCCTATGAGTATTTCACTCTATATTTTTAGAGTTTCTCTACATTTCTTTCATTAATAGAATTCATGTATTACTGTAGTTCTCTATTTTTGGAAATATTTATGTGTGTTTCATTGTAATATATTTTCTTTCATTTCATATCAAAAACAATCTGGATCACTGATATCAAAGTAGGTTGTTCTTGATCATTTTTTAGTGCATGTCCCCAACGAGGTCCGAGTATAGCAAGTTGGGTCTCGAGCTTGTCTCTCTTGAGGAAAATTGTTTTCGCACACCCACAAAACCCTCCATGGAAGAAGAAAAGAAAAACGATGGATTAAAATATTATATTAACCTATTTCTTGAGCAATCTCTCATGCGATAGAGGGACAAAATGATGGATAATGTTTCCCACATCCTTCAACACCTGCCGATAGAAACATGTGCATCTTCATCAAGCAACCACTTTGGATGAACCTATCCCTTCAAGGTATAAGTTAATTTTTATATTCCCGTATTTAAAGGTCATATAGATGCATATGCCCTAGAAAAATGGTTAAATATGCTAGAAATTTATTTCTCTATTCACAATTTTTCTGACAAGGAAAATATCACCTTTGGATCCTCAAGGCTCTCCCCCATGTCAAACATTGGTGGGAAACGTACTAGGAGAAATGTTTGACTTATGAATTTGAAACATATGGGACCAAGCCCACATGGTAATTTTTTGTGGATGCGGTCAAGGAACAATATTACCCTATTGATAACTATGAAGACCAGTACATGAGATGGACCACACTGTGGAAAGCGAGGGGCCAAACAGTGTCGGAGTTCAAACATGATTTGCATACCTCACACACCTACATGGGTATAAAATACTTTGAGCGGGATCTGGTTCTTAAATATTGCGGGGCTCTGCATAGGTACATCCAAACCGAAATGGATTTCCTAAACATATCATCACTGTGAGCTACCTATTGATATGTTTTAAAAATCGAGTAGAAATGGGAGTTCGAGTCTTCCAATCTGAAAAAACCAAAGAATAATAAAGAAATCCCTAACCAATAGCCTTCTAAAAACCATTCCAATATATAGGAAAATAAGGATAAGGGAAAGACGGAGAATGACACTAGGACGTGGTGCGAATTCAACAAAAGAACATGGCACAACATTGATGAATGTCACTAAAAATAGTCATTAGTGGTCAAGATCAAAGACAAGGATTTGAACTGTGATTCATAATCTGATCCATTAAATAATGTAAAAGGGAATATCATCAACGCAGACCCCACTTCTACCATCACAACTGCAACAATTCAAACAAAAGAACCAATAGATCCTGAAGATGGGGAGTTCCTCTTCCATTCAGAGATGTGAGTGAAAGGAACCCCCTTGCATTTCATTTTTGATAGTGGAAGCCATAAGAACCTCATATCAGCTGAGGTCCTTAAATAATTGGGGTTGTCAAAAACATCACACCCACAACCTTACAACATGAGGTGGCTTCACTAGGGATGATATATCTGTGTCATCCAACAATGTTGCATGTCCTATGGTATTCAACCCTTCAAGGATGAGGTAGTGTGTGATGTTTCCCCTCTTGATGTTTGTGATGTTGCTTTGGGCCAACCATATATGTGGAAATTTCATGCTATTTATGAGTATCGATCCCATAGTGTCATTATTATCTGAGGGGTCAACTCTACAGGATACCATAGGTATTTCTGACTATTATTTCACCAAAACAATGATGCAAGGTAATCTCTCATACTATTAAATTCAACCTCTTCACAATTTGTTCAAAGGATGAGAAAAAGGTCACTGCAAGAACTCTAGCCTCAACACCTTCTATCCATCCGAAGTAGATTCCATCAGGGAAATAAGATATTTGTTCTTCACCTACGATGGTGCCTAAAGAATTCCCCGTCAAGACAAGATACAACATCTTGGTAGAACATATTCAACCACGCCAACAACAGGTTCGTGATAGCCTTCCAGAGACCAAGCAACACAACTTCTCCAGTAAGGAAAGCAACTCACCTTGATTCAAATTCAAAAAATGTTTTCCCCTCTTCCCCAGGCACTCAACGCAATGGAGACAGTTGCTTCCTAAAGGGGGAGAACTGATCCAGGTGGATATTGGTGGCCACCCACCTATTCCAAATTCCACTTGGAACATCTTGACAATTTTTAGTTCAACACATTTCTCTATAAAGGTGTCATCTCTTTGTAATTATGGGTTTTTCACTTCCAGGGATGTCTTGAATTCCTATGCAACATCTAGGTGGATATTGGTGTCTACCCACTTATTCCAACTAGCTTATTTTGGAATTTTTCATTTCAGTACATCTTTATGTACTTCTAGGGCTGTTTTGAGGCCCTAAAAAATGTTTTTTTGGATTTCCATAGTCAAACTATTGATGTATTCAAACTTTAATTACATAATGTGTATTTATCAAAAAGAACTTTCCAATGGGATATCACACCCCTAAAATGGAGAGCGTATGCAAATGTTACGACCTTGGGAAGTTGATGTACTAACTTACCCCAATAGGGCCCACATGACTTTTGATGCTTCATCTCCTAGGGTTAGGTTTTTGGATGTATTTGGTTTTGGAATTCATTTTTATTGTAAAAATGTCTTCATAAATTCATTGTACGCATCTTCTTGTGAATGAGCATAGTTGTCACATCTCTTCATTTCATTCTGAAAATAATCCAGATCACTAGCATGACATGTCATGACCCAAATTGACTTATCGTAATAGGTGGTACTTCCTTTACCTGACATGTGGCACTTATAAACCACCAGAAGTCCCAAAAAGGCGTGCCAATTGATTTGGACCCACAAACAAATCCCCATGTGACATGTGGCCTGATCCAGTTGGATATTGATGTCCACCCACCTATCCCAACTGGCTACAAACAATGTTTTGACAATTTACTATTTTTAGCATTTTTTCGGTTACTAAACTTTTGGGGGCATTTTGAGGGCCTAAATGAAGTATTTTTTTGAGATTGATCACCTCAATGATATATGAAGTATTTTATTGATCCCCTAAAATTAATATCCTCAATGATACCTTTCCAATGGGCTATCATGCACCCCAAATGAAGATCGTATAACAAAGTTACCCCCCCGAGAAGTTGATACACCAAACTACCCAAAACGGGGCCCACAAAACTATTGGCTTTTCATCTTCCGAAGTTATGATTTTGGATTTTCTTTATGTTAAAAATGCCTTTAGATCCTCATTATAAATCATCTTATTGTGAATGTGAGTAGCCATCACATCTCTTCTCAGAGATAATCTTCCACCATTCTACCGGTCTTTCACTCTGTATTTCTACAGTTTTGTACATTTCACTCATTAATAGAAATTTTGTATTATTGTATCTCTGTGTTTATGGTTGCATATCTGTTATATTTCTATTATATTATTGGATATACGGGATATCTCTATACATTTATTTATTATATCTCCGCTATTATTTTGTGCCGAAAATAATCTGGATCTGTGGTATCAGAGAAGACTGCTCATGATCGTTGTTCAATGCATATCCTTGACGAGGTCTTGTTGACAGGCAAAATTGATCTTCCGTCAACTGGGAGAATGAGTCTAGTTTGGGGTTGTCTAAGTAACCCAATATTTTTGGTATAACTCGTTCTGATGGGTCTAATGGATCCATTAGCCAATCTAAAAATCCTAAAAGAAACAAAATAAAAGAATGAAATAACTATCTAATTACTAAAGACTATATATATGTACATATGTATAATGTGACTGTTGTAGATATTTTTAAGAAAAAGATATACAAATATTACTTATGTACATGATTTACAAACTGCAAGTTTTAATTGAAACTTACGAAAATCAATGTGAAAAGTGATTACTTCTAGGAAGCAGATAAAGAAAGCACATAAAAATATATTTTTGTTTTTTATTTATAAATCTAAACTAATATGGAATTAAAAATACAATGAAACATAAATGTGTGGATAGTCAAAAGATGAACCATACATTTTAGTTTCAGTGATAAGTAAATGATAGAAAGATACAAAGGAGCTAACCCGTTAGTGGGTTAGTGAGGTGTATCCAAGAATATCTGCATGAGTGGAGAACATCCAACTTCCCTGTCCCAGAGAGAAATCTGCAAGGAACCTTGTGACTGTTCTAAATAAATTTAAAACATGTATTAGAAGCTTAGGTTTCAATGACAGAAGAGGAAACAGAAACACAAACCTGTGATCTCATATTTGCACATGATTACAATAAGAAAAATCTGAAAGTAATCTATGCATTTCATCATCCGATTAAAACTCAAAGATAAATCCTATCAATTTAATTGAAGATATGATCACATCATTTATATTTTGAGAAGAAAATTATAGATGGTATTTATAATATAACATCATGCACATCACATGTCATTTAATCTAAAGATATCAGACATATACATGTAGTAGGATTAACAAAACATAAATGACAACATTATAAACAAAAGGCTAAAGCCAAGATACATAAATGTTGTTTCATTAAGTTCTGGAATCACTCAGCCATATCTTGCTCTCAACCAAGATGATTTCCATTACAAAATATGGAGTATTTAAAGATTTCATCTAAGATAAACATCGTATCTTCTAATATAGGATCAAATCTCAAAAGGATCTAAAAGTTACAAAGATAGAGGGTCTAAAAACCACTCAATATCAAACTATATCTTCAAAATTATGAAAGTTTTGTTTTGATTTACAAAATAAGCCAAAAGGGATGGCTAATTAACTAAGTCCATCATGCTCCATATTATGACATCACCACAAGATACATCCTATCCTGAAAGAAAAATGAAATGAGAAAATTAGATATTTATTTAACTAACATTTTCCAAACTTTATATGAGAATTGACTTGGCTACAAAATCTCACGTTTTTGTAGCCAGTTTTATTATTAGCAACATAAATCTAAATCAATCTAGATTAATTAGAAAAATAACATAAAGCATAATTTTTATGAAAACCAATCTTACCATCCAACTGATAACAAAATTCGAATCACAAAATTTCAGAATTGATCATAGCTTTGACACTGTCAACATTTTTTATTATGATATTGCCTGTCCTCTTCAAACATTTTACTTGTCTTTGTGCATTGGTCTTGAGCTCATGGTTTTTATTTTCCAATGAGTCGTTTTGAGTCACGTGAGCTTTGATCCTCGCTTGAAGGATAGGGATGTCTGTGTAGTACTGACCTATCAAATGTAAACAAACTTCACAATGTACATCAGGGGCAATTGGTTGAGGGAAAGTGTAATTGTGTGGTAAAACATCACTGTTACCCACTATCGAACTTTGATCGATTCTGATACCTATAAATTCCTTGTTGTATTTCAATCACAGTGGAATATTATTCACATAATCAAATGGTTGATCTGGTTTGGAACAATTCAAATCTTCTTGTGCCAGAAACCTCTCAATGTCAGAGTCAGAATCCTCATGGATCTCGCTTGATTCGATCAAGCTCACATGAGCTTTAGATTTATTTCGTAGACTCCGTGAAATAAGTTGGCCATGCCTCTTATTACAAAACCCTATTTCTTGACTTTTCTTTGGCTGTTTGCGTGGGTGTTTGTTGTTCGTTTTTACAGTGGA
>SNQJ01S0056060.1:107549-136510 GCA_010110895.2 Picea sitchensis
TTATTCCCATGGATGTTTGTCATCTATTGTTGGGTAGACCATGGAAATATGACAGAAATGTGATTCATGACGGGAGGAAGAATACATACACCCTAGAGAAGAATGGGAGAACTCAGATGTTGTTTCCAATCAAAGACAAAGAGGTGAAACCTGAAGTAAGAAACACTATACTTCTCATGAGTGGGAAGGAACTTCTTACAGAGGTTAAGAAGAGGGAGGAACCGCAATTCATTGTGGTCAGGAAGCCTAAAATTGTTTTAACCAGTACAAGGGTAGATGATTTACAAGAAGAGGTTCAGAAACTGTTGGAAGAGTTTGCTGACATAGTAGTGGACGAACTACCTCGTTTGTTGCCACTGATCAGAAGTGTAAGTCATCATATTGATCTCATACCTGGAGCTATTTTACCAAATAAAGAAACGTATAGATTGACGTTGTAGGAGAATGAAGAGGTCAAAAGACAGGTCCAGGATTTAATGGACAAAGGGTTCATTGGAGAAATCTTGAGTCCATGTGTTGTTCCAACAATACTCAGTCCAAAAAAAGATGGAGGCTGGAGGATGTGTAATGAATCGAGAGCGATCAACAAGATAACCATCAGGTACAGATTTCCATTGCCAAGGATGGATGATTTGATGGATTGCTTGAGTGGGGCCAATTTGTTTTCAAAAATTGATTTGAAAAGTGGATATCACCAGATTCATATGAGAGAAGGTGATGAATGGAAGACAACCTTCAAGACTAATGAAGGGTTGTATGAATGGATTTTTATGTCATTTGGCTTAACGAACGTGCCAAGTACTTTCATGAGGTTGATGAACGAAGTCCTGAAGGATTTCATCGAAAAATTTGTCATTGTGTATCTTGATGACATACTGATTTTCAGTAAAACAGAGGCAGAGCATCTAAAACATTTGGCTACAATGATGAAGAGATTACAGCAAGAGAAGTTGTTGATAAACATGAAGAAATCCTCATTCATGAAGACAGAGCCCATTTATTTGGGTTTTGTTATTTCTGCAGATAAGTTGAGGATGGATCTAGATAAGGTGGAGGTAATTAAGAATTGGCCATCACCGAAGAGTATATTTGAGGTGAGAAGTTTTCATGGATTGGCTAGTTTCTATAGGAATTTCATCAGGAATTTCAGTGGAATTAGTGCACCGATGATGGAAACAGTGAAGAAGAGACACATGTCTTTTCACTGGACAGAAGAAGCATAAAAAAGCTTCAATTTGTTGAAAAGGAAAATCACGGAACAACCAATTTTGGTGTTGCCGGATTTTAAAAAGACATTTCAGGTAAAATGTGATGCAAGTGGATTTGCAATAGGGGCAGTCTTGAGCCAAGAAGACAGGCCGATAACATACTTCAGCGAGAAGCTGAATGAAGCAAAAGTGAAATACTCCACGTATGACAAGGAGTTCTATGCTATTATTTAGGCATTGAAGAAATGGAGACACTACTTAATTCTGAAGGAGTTTGTCTTATACAGTGACAATCATGCTTTGCAATTTGTGACTCAACATGAAAAGTTGAATCAAAGACATGTTAAATGGGTTGAATACATGCAGAACTTTACTTTTGTAATTAAGCATATTTCTGGAAATGCTAACAAAGTTGTTGATGCTTTGAGCAGGAAATGTTTGTTGTTGCAGGAGTTCAGAGTTAAAACACTGGGTTTTGATGATCTTAGGGACATGTACAGAGATGATCCATATTTTAAAGAGGCGTATGAAGCAGATGAGAATACAATTCTTAGAGACATAAGTCAATGGACAGAATACATGATCCAGGAAGGATTAATGTTTAAGGGTAATCAAATTTGTATTCCAAAATGCTCCATGAGGGAGAATTTGCTGAAGGAGAAACATAGTGGAGGATTGGTCGGGCATTTTGTTCATGATAAGACGTTCTCAAAGTTAAACGAGTCATATTTTTGGCCAGGAATGAGAGTAGACGTCAAACGATTCATGGACATATGTAGAATTTGTCAGCATTCAAAAGGAAAGAGGAAGAATGCAGGCTTATATCAATCGTTACCCATACCTGAGAGGCCATGGGATGCAGTAAGCATGGACCTCATATTGGGGTTGCCAAGAACACAAAGAGGGTTTGACTCGATCTTTGTAGTGGTAGATAGATTTTCTAACATGGAACACTTCATACCATGTCAGAAAACCAGTGATGCAACTCACATTGCAAATCTGTTTTTCAAAGAAGTCATTTGACTTCATGGCTTACCAAGGAGCATAGTTTCAGATCGAGAAACCAAGTTCGTGGGACACTTCTAGAGAAACTTATGGAAAAAGTTGGGAACAAACTTGTCGTTCAGTTCATCTTACCATCCTCAGACGGATGGATGGACATAAGTTGTGAATAGAAGTTTGGGAGACTTGCTGAGGAGCTTGGTGACAGAACACCACAATCAGTCCATTTCAAATTGTTTATGGGATGTAGCCAAGAGGAGTTTCAGAATTGAGAGATTCAGAACAGAATGCAACTAGGAGTGCTCGTGCAGAGGATTTCGTAGAAGCAATGAAGGAACTTCACAGCCAGGTGAAGGAACGATTACAGAACTCGAGCCAAGAGTATAAGCGCAGAGCAGATCAACACAGGAGACAAATTCAATTTGAGGTTGGTGATTTGGTTCTGGCACATCTGAGAAAGGAAAGGTTCCCGAAGGGGACATATAACAAATTGAAGATGAAGAAGATCAGACCATGTAAGGTCTTGAAGAAATTTTGGGCAAATTCTTATGAGATTGAATTACCCGATGGGATCAGAATTTCTTCGATAGTCAATGTCTTAGATTTGTACCCATACAAAGCTGAGGAAGCAGGAACAAGTGATGGACAACTAGAGGTTCAGTGGACTAAACAAATGCTAGTTGCAGAGAAGCCACATATGGAAAGCATAATGGACAAAAGAGTTAGTAAGAGGACCAAAAGAAGGGAATGTTTTGAATACTTGGTCAAATGGAAGGGCCATCCAATTGAAGATGCTAGCTGGGAGAATGAAGAAGAGATCCAGAAGCATGGACAAACCATGTGAGAGCTCATGGACAGGAGCCCATGAAAATTTTCAAGCGAGGGAGTATGATGTAGGAGCATCGTCAACAACAAGCGAGTGTGGGGCAACCGCCAACGCATTTTGGCACATGATGAATTGGTTGAAATGTTTTGAAATTCGATACGCCAAACGTAAATGAAACAATTAAGAAAGAGTGTACTTGTATATTGTAATCAGACCTTGAGCGTCCTGCTCTCGTCTGAAGGACTAAGAGGCATTTATGCTAGTAAATGTAAGTAGGTACCTTTGAATTCTTAGATTAGACAGTTTTAGGAGCCGGAGGGAAAACAGATATAGACACCCTCACTTGTATCATTGTAACATTATTAGCAGCATAATCAATCAAGAGAGCATAGAGAAGAAGAAGAAGAGAGCTGTGTAGAAAAACCCATGTACAGAAGTTATGGATTAATACAAAGATCTTTAGTTTAGACTCATGGTGTTCAATTGCTTTTTGTGTTTGTACATGCTGATTGATATATGATTGTTTACTCTCTATTATGCATTTGTTTGATGCGTGAATGTATGATTTCTTAATTAATTTCTGAAATCTGAAGAGAGGGAGAGTAAGGAATGAGTTTCAATTGTTTCTTTATCTGAGCAAGAGTTTTCCTGCAAGGAGTGCAGTGAAATTGTCTGCAAGGTGTGCATTGACAGAAGTCAGATTTCGTCTCTGCAAGCTCAAGAGGGATAAAATTGTTCTCATTCTCACAGAAGTGCAAGTTAAGCACAAGAGCCATGCAAGGAGTGCGCAGGCCGAGTGAAGTCGCAGTGTTTGCAACCTGAGCGAAACTATTGAAAGACTTATTTTGCAGGGAGTGCGCAGAGTCGAAGAGGTTCAAATACTTGGAAGTATTTGAAGAGTTTCCGTAAGGAGTGCATGTAAGAGTCTTCTTGAAGACTCGAGTTTTCGAAGACAAGCTCAAGAGGGCTAGTACCTTGAAGTGTCGGAAGGAGGCGCAGCGACATTGTTTGTTGGTGGATAAGTTTCGTGAAAGAACACTTTGTTTATTTCGCAGGAATCGCCAAGGAGGAATTTGACGGTCGAAATTCTCCATGGAGAATTAACAAAGTTCCGAGAGCCTTCGAATCATGCGGAGGAGAAAAGAGGTTACAAAAAGTGTTTTTCTAAGTGCAATCTCAGGAGAAATCGGGCCGTAGAATTTGAACCAATAGGGGTCGTTGGATCACTCATGAAATCTCATTTTGGGGTTTCGTGAGTTGGAGAACTGAAAGCCCTACCTCAAGATTCCCGAGGTCGCGAGTGGCGAAATCATGAGAAGATCGGGGTCGTCCATTTGAAGAGGACAGGTGGCAGACATCTAGGGATATCGCGAACTCGTAGGTTCGTAGGGTTAGAGCCCAAGATTTGGGTTCTCCAAGTCGTGAGTGGCGAAGTCGCAAGAAGATCGGGGCCATCCATTCAAAGAGGACAGGTGGCAGAGATCTAGCGATCTCGTGAACTTGGGGGTTCGTAGGGTGAGATCCCAAGATTTGGGTGCTCCAAGTCACGAGTGGCGAAGTCGCGAGAAGATCAGGGCTATCCATTCAAATAGGATAGGTGGTAGAGATCTAGGGATCTCGCGAACTTGGGGGTTCGTGAGGTGAGAGCCCAAGATTTGGGTGCTCCAAGTCGCAAGTGGAAAAATCGCGAGGAGTGAGGATAGCCGTTGGATCCAGGTTGCAGGAGGACCGTTGGATCAAGAACCTCATCGTGCGTATTGCGCTTTCAGAAGTTCGGAGGTTGGGAGGACCTCATCTCGACATCATAAGTCGCAAAGTGTCGAGAGATGAGGCACGAGTGTGGATACGTGAGAGAACCATAAGGTGGGGCCCGCATGATTAGTAGGTGAACACGCGTCACCTAGAGGAAGGAGTCAATACTCTGTTGACTTCTCACATCTCAGGGATTCGCGAGGTAAGAGCTCGAGAACTCGACATTGAAACTCGCGAAGTGGCGAGTTGCGAAAAGCGTGAAGGGAAGGTCAAACCTTGTTGACTTTCAAGTCTCGGGAATTCACAAGATAAGGGTACGTGAGCTCGACGCTACAACTCGCGAAGGTGCGATAGGCGAGAAGAGATAGCATTAAGCCTAGCCGGTGGTCACACGAGGAAGGTGCTGACAGGAGAAGAGATATACCCATTTCATGATCTCGGGTATCGCAAGATTGGAGAGGAAAAGTCGGGAGTCACGAACTCGCAAGTTGCGAGATTGCGACAATTGCCTTAGGAATTGGGCCTTGGTCACAACATTGTGGTCACTTGGGAAGATAGGAGCTCGCACTTAGTGCTGTTCGCACAGGGGAGTTCCTGAAGGACCTATGGATCGATTAAATTGATATTCCAACAAGGAATCGAAAGAGCCGATTCGGCTCGAGGGAGATAAAGAACGATCTTGTGAGCGAATCTTGGCCCGAGGGCAGAGAGGTCTACGTCAACTATCCATTTTCTGGCAGCCACAAATGCAACCAATCTGTTGCAAAGTAACCATGTAGTTGCTCAGACCAATATCTACTAACAAATAAACCATAGACTTCGGGGATGTCAACAAAAATGATGTCAATAATCTGGTGAACTTTAGGATTAGAAGATAACCTAACGAGCACAGTCTTTAGTTCACCAATTACCTTAACATTCATCCGATCGAGCTGAATGATTTTAAGACTAGAGGGATGAAATTTTGTGTTAATGTTTTGGCAAATGGACAAGGGCATCACATTTGATGATGCTCCAGAATCTACCATGCAATTATGTACATATCTATTGAAAAATTCAAATGTTAACAAAAAAGGTGGGACATTTTTGCGAGTATTAACAACAGAATTCTGCTGATTTTTAGTCGATGTCCCTAAAATTACTTTATCTACAGTTGATACAGTTTTTTTTAGTGAAATCCTTTTTATCTGGGAGTTCAGGTGTTGTTTTAGTAGGGATCTTTTCTGTTGTTTTAGAACTAATTTCTGCAATTTTCTTGTTGTTCAGAATGTTGTTTTTACTATTTTTTGCGATGTTCTGAAGCATTTTCTATAGAAGAAGAGGGAGTTTCAAAAGTTTGTAAACAAAAATATTAGCCCTGAGTTTCTTTAGGTCTTTAGTCAAATCGTACTCTAAAACAGGGGCTGCTAAATTATGTTTTGTTTCAGCTTGTTTCAAATGTTTTGGAGGCACATTAGTACTTATTTTGGAAGAGGGTTTACTCTGTGTTTTTCTTTTAGTGTTGTAAGGATGGATAGTTTCAAAATTGGCTTGAAAAATATTGTTGGAAAAATGTCTGAAGACATTGGGAGATGACTCCTCTTCTTCAACTACTTCTTCTTCAACTACATCTTCAGAATTCTCAGGGGGAACCAAGTTGTCATGTTCTTCAAGGATAGTTTGCAGAGCGTACTATAAGCTTTCAAAATTTAGACCCTTAGGCATGGATGATTTTAGGGGATAAATTTCGCTCATGGGCTAATTTTCCATGGTTTTTCCAAAAACGAGATTCGCTATTTTAAAAATGATTCGCCCAAATTCTTTAGGATAAAATTTGTTTACCTTAAAAATTGCCAAAATTTTATAAAAACTATATAAAATCCTTATAAATTTGAATATTTTTACAAAAATATCGCCAAATATATATAAAGGATTAGTAAGATTCGCCAAGGTTTCTACATTTTAAAACAAATTTCCATCCTTAAAATCATCCCTGCCCTCAGGGGTCGGATTCGCTCGGTTGGGGGGGAAAGGATTTCTAAAAGGAGGTTTATAACTTCATTTTCTCGAGGATGCTTCTTTAGTCAATCTCCTCAAGTCTATGACTTGATTCGATAATTTTTGGACCACCTTTTGCAAACTTTCTAAGTCTAAGGTTTCTGATTGGGTTTTGGTTTGTGGAGGCCTAGTAAGAATTTCTATTTTCTTCTCAGAAGATGGGGTTATCTCTGCCTCATTACTAAGATTATATTTCAAGCTAAAAATATCTTTTTCAATTTGGCTTGCCTCCTCGAAGGATTCCAGTAACGTAGACTTCCTAGACCTTTTAACCCAAATTGCAATATTATTGTGTAGAGATTTAGTGTAATATGCCACAATAGGGCTTTCTGCGGGCATTGAATCAGTGGGGATTTGGTTTTTTAACGTGAGGAACCTTTCGTTAAATCCTTTTACTTTCTCCTTAGGGTTCATCTTTAAACTGGAAAGTTCCATGAATAAGACTTCAGGAGATTTATCATCTCCTAAATTCTCTAGGAAACAGGTTTCGAATCTGTCCCAAGATACAATGGTGTGAGCTTGTTGGGCGAAATACCATGTAGAAGCATTGCCCTCAAACATGTAAGGAAAATGTCTACATACTACATATTCATGTTCTACACTTCGGAGTCTAATGGCTAGCATGAATTTCTTTATGTGATCCTCGACGTTTTGCTTAGAATCTGTATCGAACTTAGGTAACCATTTCTCCGGGTGTTTTGGTAAAGGGTGTTGGGGTCCAAGTACAAAAACAACATCTTGATCAAGCCATGGTTTGGTGGGATGTTTTTGGTTTTCCATGGGTGTAGGTGGTGTTGAAGGCTGAGATGGTTCAGATGAAGAAATTCCTTCGTCAGATGAATCTCCTCCTTTAGAGGATGGAGACGAATGAGGTGGCGAAAGTGGAATACCAGATCCTCTGATTCCAAGAATAGGTGTATCAATAGGATTGACAATATCATCTCCTAGACGGTTTAAAAGCAGACCAGTGACCTCAAGTTGTTCTCTGATATCAAAGAAATCTAAAGGTTGATTCAGTGGTCGACCATGTTGCCTGCTATGGGCCAAAGCACTGTGTGTCCTTAAAAGTGACTAACGAACAATTTCTTGTACATCAGACCCTTGAGGGTTTGGTGTTACTGGCTCAACGGGAATCTGGGGATTTCCGTTCGAGGTAGTTTTTGTTTCAGAAGTAACATTGTTGTCAGAATGACTCTGTGTTACTATAGGGGAGCGAGTGTGTGGGGGAGGAGTCTTGTGACTTACACTTGCCATCAATTGTATTTAGGCCCTCCTTCTAGCACCATTTGTTGACGGGCGAAATTGACCATCTGTCAACTGGTAGAACGATTCTGGTCCGGGGTTGTCTAAGTAACCCAATCCGTTTGGTATAACTCGTTCTGATGGGTTTAATGGTTTAGTTAGCCAATCTAAAAATCCTAAAAGAAACAAAATAACAAAAAGAAATAACTATCTAATTACTAAACACTATATATATATGTACATATGTATAATGTAACTGTTGTAGATATTTTTAAGAAAAATATATACAAATATTACTTATGTACATGATTTACAAACTGCAAGTTTTAATCGAAACTTACGAAAATCAATGTGAAAAATGATTGCTTCTAGGAAGCAAATAAAGAAAGCACATAAAAAAAATTTTTTGTTTTTTCTTTATAAATCTAAACTAATATGGAATTAAAAATACAATGAAACATAAATATGTGGATAGTCAAAAGTTGAACAATACATTCTAGTTTCAGTGATAAGTAAATTAAAGAAACATACAAAGGAGCTAACCTATTAGTGAGTTAGTGAGGTGTATCCAAGCATCTGGATGAGTGCAGAACATCCAACTACCCTTTCCAAGAGAGAAATCTATAAGGAACCTTGTGACTGTTCTAAATAAAATTAAAACATGTATTATCATATTAGGTTTCAATGACAGAAGAGGAAACACAAACATAAACCTATGATCTCATAATTGCACATGATTACAGTAAGAAAAATCTGAAAGTAATCTACGCATTTCATCATTCGATTAAAACTCAAAGATAAATCCTATCAATTTAATTGAAGATATGATCACAACATTTATATTTTGAGAAGCAAATTATAGATGTTATTTATAATATAACATCCTACATATCACAGGTCATTTAATCTAAATATATCAAACCTATACATGTAGTAGGATTAACAAAACATAAATGACAACATTATAAACAAAAGGCTAAACTCAAGATGCATAAATGTTGTTTCATTAAGTTATGGAATCACTCGTCCATCTCTTGCTCTCAGCCAAGATGATTTCCATTACAAAATATGGAGTATTTAAAGAGTTCATGTAATCTAAACATCATATCTTCTAAGATAGGATCAGATCTCAAAAGGATCTAAAAGTTACAAATATAGAGGGTCTAAAAACCACTCAATATCAAACTATATCTTCAAAATTATGAAAGTTTTGTTTTGATTTAAAAAATAAGGCAAAAGGGATGGCTAATTAACTAGGTCCAGCATGCTCCATCTTATGAGATCACCACAAGATACAGCCTATCCTGAAAGAAAAATGAAATGAGCAAATTAGATATTTATTTAACTAACATTTTCCAAACTTTATATGAGAATTGACTTGGCTACTAAATCTCACGATTCTGTAGCTAGTGTTATTATTAGCAACATAAATCTAAATCAATCTAGATTAATTAGAAAAATAACAAAAAGCATAATTTTTATGTAAACCAATCTTACCATCCAACTGATAACAAAATTCGAATCACAAAATTTCAGAATTGATCACAGCTTTGACACTATTAGCGTTTTTTATTATGATATTGGATGTCCACTTCAAAGGTTTTACTTGTCTTTGTGAATTGGTCTTGAGCTCACGGTTTTCATTTTCCAATGAGTCATTTTGAGCCACAAGAGATTTGATCCTCGCTTGAAGGATAGGGATGTTTCTGTAGTACTGACCTATCCAATGTAAACAAACTTCACAATGTACATCAGGGGAAATCGGTTGAGGGAAAGTGTAATTGTGTGGTAAAACTTCACTACTACCCACTGTGAGCCTTTGACCGATTCTGACACCTATAAATTCCTTGTTGTCTTTAAAACATGGTGGAAGATTATTCACATAATCAAATGGTTGAGATGGTTTGGAACAATTCGGATCTTCTTGTGCCAGAAACCTCTCGATGTCGGAGTTAGAATCCTCATGGATCTTCATCGATTCGATCGAGCTCACATGATCTTTGGATTTATTTCGCAGACTCTGTGAAATAAGTCGGCCATGTCTCTTATTACAAAACCCTATTTCTTGACTTTTCTTTGGTTGTTTTCGTGGGTGTTTGTTGTTGGTTTTTACAGTGGAATTAGGGAAAACAATTTGTTCATGCTTAGGAGCTTTAATAAGTTTGGAGATGACATCCTGTTGCTCACACACAGATTGATCGAGTGTATCCCTTTCACAAGGGTTTTCACACAAGAAATATGGCCTATCACTAGAGGGAAAAAGAGGCTTCTCTATCATCATCTTATCCATTACAGGAGTCTCTAGAGGGTTTATTGTAATGAAACCATTACGGGCTACGAAATTGTCCCAATCTTCACTAAGAATTTTCAAATGATGAACTACCAATAATTTAATCAACCCACGGTGAAAAAGTCTTGAATCCAAGATATGTTTCTTATACCTCTTTTCCATTTTATAGAAACTTCTTAATAACTAAAACGACATGTTTAATTGGAAACTGATAAAATGCATGTGCAGTCTTATGTGGTAAAGGAAGACGAGGCCATAACGGCCCTCACAAGTAACAAAATGCCTAAAAACTACCAATAAATCATGCCATCTAATATTCAACAGAGATATCGACATGCCTTTGTCACAACAATGAATATTTATGGAGGTGGCGAGCAGACTCCATGGTACCTTGTCCAACTTTGAGTTTTTAAACCATTTTTGACTAGTGAGGGGGAGGCTCGTTGCTTCACTCATAAATTTTTCGGTGATCTCCAACTGGATATCACTCACCTTGGCTCTACATCCATCAAATGTGAGGGAAAAATATTTGGACACTTGTGAGTTATAACCCTATAATTTCCTAATAAACACATCCCATCCTAGACTCTTCATATCCTCACTCGCATCATTATACAACAACAAAGTTTGGGAGCAATTTGGCTCAATTCGGACGACAGGGGCCATAAGGGTTTGAACAGACAGTCACGAAGGTGACTAGAATTTGTTGTGGGCTTAAGAGGTACCAGCAAAAATGGAATGTATGAGCCAAAAACAAAGGAGTAAAACTAGCATTCACCATAGTGCGGCCATAATGTGAGCATAAGGGGTTTCAATCCATGAAAATCGAGCGTTTCAGGTAACGAATGCTTTGAGTACAGAGAGTAACTCAAGACCCTAGCTCGTAATAAGGGATCTTTAGATTGAAATTGACAACTGAAACGAAGTACAGGGTATGTTCCAGGTGTGTTTAATTTTCATCAAATGTAGTGGGTGAAGTCGATTTGCAAAGGTTAGGAGAAGATGTGTTTTACAAGCCAAAAGAATATCAAAAATTTAAAACCAAAGTCAATTTACCAAGAATTTTAAATGAAACAAGCCTATATTCCATTTGCCAATCGATTCTTGGTATACAAAGAATCCAAGATATAAATTTCAATCCAAGAACAACTCAAAATAAGTGTTTCATTGATATATGATAAGCTCAAACAAAAACAACATTCATTAAAAGAGGTTTAAACACATTGACCCTTTTAGGACCAAGCTTTAGATTAAATTGCAATACGATTTAAAGTTTTAATGCTTCATTCATGATTTCAGTCATGAATGAAGCACAAAAATGCAAGATTAAAATAATCAAGAACAATCAAAACACCCCTTTGAAAACCGAATAGTTGTCTTCAAATAGAAATATTTACAGGATCAGGCGTAGGCAGTTACAGGAATTGGCATTTGTCAGTTGAAAAAGAAAAAAATCATGTAGGGCTTCCAATAGGTCCAAGTATAGAAATTTGGGTATCAATCTTGTCTCTCTGGAGGAAAATCACTCTCGCACTTCGAAGAAACCCTCCATGGAGAAATAAAATAAAAACGACAAAGCAAGTGATTCTATGAATTTGTTGCTTGAGCAATCTCTCACGTGATAGAGGGATGAAATGATGGAGAATTTTTCCCACATCCTTCAATGAATGTCGATAAAAACATGCACTTATTCATCAAGCATCCACTTTAGAGGCACCTCGCCTTTCAAAGTACAAGTTAATTTTGATTATCCCATATTTTAAGGACAAATAGATGTAGATGCTCTAGAAAAATGGTTAAATGTACTAGAAGGATATTTCTCTATTCATAATTTCTTCGACAGGGAAACTATAACCTTCACACTCCTTAAGGATCTCTACCATGTTAAACATTGGTGTGAAATTGACTGGGAGAAAAGTTCCATAGAGGAGTCTAGAATATATGGGCCTGAGCCCACTTGAGATTTTTCTGTGGATGCGGTCAAGGAACAATATTACCATGTTGGAAACTATGATGACTAATATATGAGATGGAACACACTGTGGAAAGAGAGGGGCCAAGAAATGTCGTATTTCACCAATACCTTCCATACCTTGCGCACCAATATGGTTATCAAAGATTATGAGTGACATTTGGTTCTAAAATACCGTGGGGCTCTACATACATACATCCAAACTGAAACGGATTTTATGGACATCTCATCACTAGGTGTTTCTTATCGATATGTTGTTAAAATGGAGCATACATTTAAGCACCTGAACAAGTGGGATTTTGGGTCTGCAGATACGCAATAACCAAAGTGTGGTAAAGACGACCCTAACAACCATCATTCAGAAAACTAGTTTGTTGGCACAGGGGCATACCTGGGGTTCAACGCTACAACAATGCATGAAAAAACCCTAACTACTGGCCCTTTTGGCAACACCTGTGAATCAGATGAAGTCTCACCTGAGGTAGAAGCAGGGGTGGTTTCAGGACTCAGATGTATGCAACCTTAGATGGGACATACATCTGTGATTGTAACACCTTAACAAAGCACTTGGTAATTATAGTTCGTTAATATTTAGCCTTAGTTCACAACGCAACTAAACCCTATCAATAGATCAACGAAACATTCACACAAATCCAATGGATTCAAGCACTAAGAATACCAACAGAGATTAGTTCTAGCATTCATTCACATAATTCAACACTAAGCTATCATATCATATTCATCTATCATCTAAAAGCACATTAATCATTGAATCAAATAAACAAGAGAGAAATCATAAAGCACAAAGCATTTATAAAACAGGATATACGTTGTTCACCCCCTCCCTGGGGCTACGTCCACCAACTCTTCATCTTCTTTATTAGTGTTATCACTAAAATTTCGTCCGCACATGGCGACAAGAACTCTGCATCGTCAAAACAGAAAAAAGTCATTCATGGCACAATATTAATTCCTCAGCATTGCAAAAGGGTCAAAAAACTATACAAATGACCAAAAATTTGAAAGGCCTTTACATCATCTGGGTGCACGCGCATGCACGTAACAGAAACGTACAAAGCACGCATATGTGCACAAGGCGCGGTTGTTGGGCGAAAAACCCACGCGCCTGCTAAACGACGCATTTATTGAAATTGGTCAGCCTCCCAACCACTAATGGATCATCTCCCAAGCCGATTTGACACCAAATATGAGCTCAATCCTCATGGTGGGCTGGTCAAACACCTAATTGAGCCCTAAAGAGCCCCTTTTCACATTCAAAAGAGGTTACATAATATCCCAATGCTGGGCTATAAAAAGCCATGAATAACCACCATTTTTTCAAGGAATTCTTCATACTATTATGCTGCTGAGATTGCTAAGGACCCATTCTTTGGCAATAAACATTACAAGCTGCATTTCATAGAGCTATTCACCCCTCACTTGAGTGAATAAGCTTGGAGTTCTTTCACCCACATTTTCATCCTTTCATTGTAAGGGGAGCAAGCTTTGAGGGCCTCAAGAGCCTTCCATTGGAGAAAGGGACCCAAGTCCCCCTTTCTTCTTTGTGCCTTTGGATTTCATCAATAAGATCCGTATACATTTGGTGATATTGGTCCATTTGTATTTATTTTTCATTATTTCATATGCTCTTAGTTTTTAATTAGTTTTAGTTTGATTTTTGTTTTAGCTCTGTGTTTCTCTTTCTAACCTTTTGCTTCACAGCTGTCATGCCTAGCCGAGTGGCCCGGGCATGTAAGCACTCTTAATTTGCTCATCAAGTGACCCGAATTGGGTGCAAGCCAGTTGGCGACCATGGGGATAAGATGTCAATTCCTCCCTCATTTTGGGTTCATTTTGCTTTCCTATTGATTTCATTAACTTGCAGGATCACAAACCGGCCTCTGTGACACCTTGCAGTCAATTCACCAGAAAGTGGAGAGAAATTCACCCGGATTTTCTTCTCCGGACTTTTGATGCGGGTATTCCACCCACGAACGCGTCGGCACTTCTTTGTTTGAGGATTACGTCAAGTAGCCTTGGTATGCAACCCTCTGTCCACACAGGAGGCAGCGCATTTGAACTAAAATTTTCATTGTAAGGTGGCATGTGGGAAAATAATTTTCCTTCTTAAGAATGATGATATGCATGCTCTAAATCATGCACCACTTAGACCCCTCAACATAAGGGGGATAATCAAACAAACATAGGCACTTGGGTGGATAAAAATCATTTTCCTTATTTTGTTTTTTGCCATGTGGATGGTTTGCTTTGATTCATAAATCTAAGTTGAACAACAATTCTAATCACATCTAAACTCACATTTTGGGACCATAAATTGCAAGTAACAATATTGAAAATTGTCTGCTCTTCTCTTAATGCATTAAAGCGATCTTGGTGAAAGGATTCTTGAAAATATCTCTCCTTAAATTTCAAAACTTTTAGGAGAGGACTAAGGCTCTTTTTTGAGACCCCTTTTAGTTTCATTTTCAAACATATCTTAAATTTATGTGGGCCCATACATGCCCATGTCACAAAAGTAGGATAGTTGTTTATAATTTTTCTTTCTTAGATCAAAAACTAGGAGGAGTTAAAGATTTTAGCAATGGGCCCACACATGCCCACATGTTCAATCTAGGCTAGTTTCATGCTTTCTAGATTAGCCACATAGGGAGTTAAGGATGGCTGTGGACCACAATGTCCACTGCTGGATTTTAGGGACTCTAAAATTCCGCAAGGTTGTACCAATGACATCAACTTATTTAGGTAATCAAACTCTTGTAAAGGACAGAGCGATGTCCACATGTTGCAAGGTGGCATCTAAATAACTAAAATTTGGTACACTTTCACTCACACACAAAGCCACTTTGCACTCACATAGCCTCATCTCGAAGGTGGTGGTCTAGTAGGTTTCCTCAAAGGGATGCGAAACACCCATGTGATAAGTCTATCCACTCCCACTTTTATCAAACGAGGTTGGTTTCACCCCAAGCCTCACCAAGAACAATTTCATCTAAAATCTTTCTAACAACTCACTAAGTTGTCCTCCCTTGAGGAGGTGCCAAAGAAAATTTTAGTATAAGGTTAGGATTTTAGGGTAGGCATCCAAATAACCCGTTATCCTCACAATTTCAAACATAGAAGTTGACAAATGAGAACTTTCAAATCCTCAAAGTCAATTTTTCCTACACCATAAGAAAGGGAGATACCGTGAAGGGTCGAAGGCAGTCGGTTGTTACATTATCTCCCCTTGAGGCACCCACCTCTTAGACGGGATCGACTGTGACCTATTGAGCCCGAAAATCTAAATGTCGCGCTTGGACGAGGTACCTAGTGACCAAATTTAGGACATCTACCGGTGGCGGTTGTGGGTTGTCGCACCTTCAGATTTTATTGGCTATTGGGAGGTATCGCCCGGCTCTTCGGGATATTGCACCCTCTACCCCTCACATTATAGCCCAGTTATTTCATCAGCTACTGAGTAATACTCTACGGTGAATTGATTGCTTGTTGAAGCTATTGGAGTCCGGTGCTATTGAGGAAGGACGTTATTTCTTCTAGGACACGAGTATTTTTCTTTCTTTTGATTCCCATCACGGACCAAAACCCTCTTACCCATATATGCTTCTTTCTCATTTATGTATGATGCATCGATTATCGACTTGGATATATATATCGTGTAAAGCAGTCATAGCAAAACTCTTGGTTCTATATTTATATCACCATTTGTTGCACACATTTCACACAATTAGTCTGACATTATTGGGGAACCACATAACCCCCTTCGTTCACGATGCTTGCTTAATCTTCCTCCTATCTTAGGGGAAGTATCTAGTCGTACTCGTTCACACACCCCTATGAGTGCTGCATCTTAGGATCGCTTGCACTGTGGTTTCTACCACCACCTTACTTGGAATTCCAATTCCCAAGGACACCACGATCCTCGCTCTCCTTTTGCGAATTGGGGACCACTTCTGTCAGGAAGGAAACACCAATACCTAGTCCCCATCAAAGGATGGTGCACAACACACTATAGGGCAGGAACTAACATTCCTACCCCCATTGGATACCATGCCCGGCCTCTCTCAACATTCGGATCTCACAAGCTCACTAATGATCTGCTTGCATGTGATGCCACATGGCCTACCATGCCAACAAAACTTCATTTAGACATACCAAAGTTTGAAGGTAAGGCGGGGATGACCCCACCAATCATGTCCGCGACCTTTCATCTATGGTGTTCTTCAAATAACATTATGGAGGATTCCGTCATATTGCAAATATTTCAACGCACACTCACTAACCCATCAACCAAATGGTATGTACGGCGAAAAATCGGGGGTCCCATCACGACCTTTATGGCCAAAGCCTTCTTAACTTTCTTCCAATTACCCATCCGCCATGACAATGGTATAGAACTCTTGTCTAACTTCAAACAGGTCCTCGACCACCTACATTCGACCATTCATGAGTGGCATAAGGCGTCGTTTGTGTAAGCGAAATATACACCAATGTCTTGGCGGTTTCTTAGATCGCCTGTCGCTCTCCTTGGTAAGGATATAGCTTCCACCTTCCCTCAATATGAAGAGGAAGCTATTAGTAAAGCCCAACAATATGAACTCATTTACACATAGTCAGGATACTTATACGGTACTTCCTTCCCGGTTACATTGCCATTTGGTCAAGACAAACCGGGGATGTCTCACTCGGTAGAAGCAGACTGGTGGTGCCACCACACACCATAGTCCACAACCCCAACCACCGCCGACGTATGGAACACCTCGGTGCCACCGGCATGGGGGCACTTCTTACTACCCCCACCCTCGTACCAGCGGCCATACTCTTTGTTTCTATACCTCCCACTAGTTAGTGGATTTCGGCACCTCCCATACATCCACCTCTTCCCGCCAACAGTGGTACCCACTCAACATCATCTTATAGTACTTAGTGAAAGAGCGATGCCTTCCTATGTACCCTATAGATCGGTACACCACCACAAAATCCATACTTTTCTAACTGCGGTCCTCCATAACCCATGGCTCCCCCTCTGTCTTGGTGGATGGCATTGTTCAACCTACGCTCAGCAATACCAAATTTTTTGAACAAATGAACGCCTGCAACCAACCCAACTCACCCTTCTAACAATGCCAGGAATAAAGGGAAGATAGGAATAACAACAATCCTGGTCAGAATCAACCACCACAACACCCACCCATTGGGGGCAACCCGAACCAAGGAACCAAAACCCCGATAACAACAAGCGCCAGAGGAATGCTTGTTAAAACCATCCACCCTTGTGCTCTTGTGGCATGTCACCGATCATTACACTCACCATTTCCCCGGTCGCTGATTTCAAGAGGTTGAAAGACTGCATTGTGAGCTTCCCCACTCCCGGTGCAACCTTCCACCCACGGCGGAGCACAACAACAATATCTTAACAACCTCACCTCCGCCCGTCTTTTGCCAAAATCCTATCCCACATCAAGGTGTCCTAAACACCCAACAGGACACGGCATGTTACCTCGGGTGGGCCAATACCATAACCCCAACAATCAGTGAGCCGAACAATTCTCCTTACCAGTGAGGAAGAAATTCTTTGCAAATGCCTTGTCGTCGGTATCCTACAACGGTTAAGGTCTGCTCCCATGAGACAAACCCGGACGGCGGGACCTCCGTTGGTGATCCCCTGCCTTGCCACCGAACCACCACTATGCATCCTTCACATTCGCTAGCGTGAGATGTTCACAACCTGGGCTAGGGAAGCACGCCAGCTTCGACAGTAGATGACTTGGCGCCAATCCCGGCTACCACCGTAATGGGTTAAAGTCCTCGGACTTGTCCAATCTTGTGAAATCATTACTTTCAGCAATGGCAGGGGTGATGGAGCCCTACCCGATACTAGACATCACTTTTGACCTTATTAATTTGAGCGGTACTTCGCCCTTAATTGCTATTCAAATCAAAATCGAGGAACATCACCCGTCCATCCGATTGTATCATCGATGAAGGGGCATCTGCATGCATCATGTCCAAGCGATTATGTGAAAAACTTGGTTCACTGGACCTCTTACCCTCCGCCATCACATTGCGAGCTTATGGCGGACGACCATCATCCCCAGTCTTTAAATGTTTGTAGAACTTCGGGGCAAAACCATTCTCATTGACATTGAATTTATCGATGCCCCGCTTGATTACACTATCTTGTTTGGCCATACCTAAATGTAATACTGTAAGTGATAGCATCATCGGATCTGGAACAATCATGTTCCCTCTAGCCGGGAAGATTGTGACCATTGACCAAGTCTGGCATTATGAGCCTAACCCATGCAATCTCTATAGCTTTATTCTTCCTCTTATTCACATCAACAAGGCGTATATCCACTCATCGAGATGGGTCACGGGATTTTCAAAGATCCATCCTTGTTGAGGGCCATTACCATGGAGCACCACCACTCCTTCACTAGCCAAGTATGCGTTGTTTCCTCTAAGGAAACCCTCCGAGGGAATACTCATCCTCCTCGGGGCTCGTCATTCTGACGTCTCAGCGATTAGCGACACCACTCCCGAGGCCTCTGCGCTGACCATTACAGTCCATGAATCCACATCCCCTCAAGTGCCTAGTCCCATTTTGGGAAATGGACCACAACCCCTCCAATTCCCTTTGTTTACCCTCCACCGGTATAGAAGCTTTCGGTACGTTGCAATGCTCACTACCCAATATGGTGTTATCAACCCCAGTGTGGTACTTACACCCACATGAGATGGTCCCTGTACCGAGACTCCCCCATGGCGATTCGTCATCCTCCCACACTACCCCCATGCTCCCCTAACCCCGCTTCTGGTAGGGTGAAGTGACGAAGAAGGAGCCCACATTTCTACTTCCTCCATGCATCCCACTACCTTGCGCACTGTGTGATAAGAAGGGTCACCAAACCAACAACTACCCATCACGACCGGAATTACAGAATTTGATTCCCCCAATCCAACCCCCACACACCACCCATTACTCTTTGTACCACTCCAGCCTACCCACGTGTGGGGTTGGGCTCAGTTGCGTGTGCCATTTGTTCTGGGTATGGCCATTGCACCCATCATTGTCCAACCAGCGCCACCGTTTAAATGGGCATTAGCTGTATCATAAGCCAAGACTTTGAACAGCCCATGCGCATACGTCATCCTAGCACCACTCCATGACGTTGGCTATGTCACTGCGCCAGGTCAATGAGCGCATGAGATGATGCCTTGCTCTTTCGCGATTCGTTGTCAATTACCTACCAATGTCTATGATGTTAAGAATATAGATAGCGTCGATTGGCCGGATGCACCAACCGCCAGAACTAATTGACCTTGCTTAGCCGCTAGCGGATCTCCACATCATTTCTCCAGGGCAGAGCACTCCCAACACCTCATGGTTCTTAAATGACATATCCGAGGATTTACCCAGTAACCCACCAAACTCTCCAGCTCACACGTCCACGGAGACTCGCCATCCACCACCACGGGTACCCCTCAGTGCTTCAGCATATGGTTCATGTGAGAGAGAACCCTCACCATCTGCTCACAACTCTCCCCTTGCTTCACCGGGGGGCAATCCCATACTGTCACTGAGATCCCTCCTCACAATCCATTATATTCCAGTCATTTCCAATACCATGAAGAAATACTGGAAGAGATTCTGACACGGACATTCCACAGGCACTACATCATCTTTCCTCTTCCCTTCCGCAGAAGCCCTCCATGCCTCTAGCCATAATCCCATCTCGGTCGAAACCAAGAGACTTTATCCCGCTCCGGGAGATTCTCGATTGGTTCCAGCAATCCACTTACCAGTCGCCCTGGGGCGCGCAAATTCTACACCGGCGCATTAATACGCGATATTCGATTAATCTGGTGGCGCGGCTCATCGCCTTCAGCGGAAATCGCCCAGATGCGATGAGACCCTGCATCAAAACCCCCAAAGGCCTAAATCACGGGCCGTACCTGCCCTGCCCAAAATTAGAAACCTATAGCTATCACGGGATGATTAGACCACTAACACGAAACTATACCCATGGTCGATCGAGATTTACCTCGTGCTCGAAATCACTCGATCTCCTGCGGACGCTTTCGAAAACTCATATGGCGGCAAGTACAAATGAGGGTGGCAATGTGGGCCCTCTGGCTATATGGGCCTTTTGCCAAACTTCCACTCACCGTTCCGGGGGCCCACGGCGTCCATTTTCAAACCGTCTTCAACCACAAGATCAGCATCCAGTCCACCTACATCCGGTACATCCACTGGGTCACTTTTTTTCATCCCGGGCGCCCGGGGTGCCCTTTTTTTCCATATCGTAGTCATGTACGCATGCACATAGTCACATTTGTCAAATATATGCTCGTATCTTTGATTCTCTTCGGATATTGTTCTTTGTTTGGTTGTTCATATGCAGGTGCTTGATCAGCATCTCTCCACATCACTCCTTGAGGTATATACTCGATAGCGGCATGTAGTCTCTCTTGTTGTATTGCATTTACATTCGATTTACCCGATTTTGGCCTTTAGGATCCTCATTCCCGGCTTTGCAGTGCTCACACCTCCATTTTCATTTTTGAAGTGCTTGGTGCGGTTTTCTTACCTACATGAGTTGTCTCATTCATGGCACCTCTTTTGCACTTTTGACACTCATATATTCTTAATTACCCTTTAGGGATGGGAGTCATTAGTCTTTCATCATGTTCTTGAATTAACCACATGCTTCTTCTCCTCGTTGCTTCTTCCCATATGAATCAACACATGGCTTTATGGTTATGTTCTTTTTACTTTCACCTCCGCAGGGGATCATGAATACCATTTTATCCACCATTAGTTTTGCCATCTGTGAACCTATCTACATTTCACCTGCATCTGAAACCATCCAATGGGGCCCTCACCCTTCATCATTTTTCCTAGAAATTTCTGCCCTCCCTGGGGAACTCATTTCACATTGGGGCACCCGTTTTTTTGTATTTTGTACATCTTTCCCGCATTTTTTCATTGTTATTGTACAAGCGCCTTTATTCGAGTCTTTACTTTTGTAGTCACCATTGGCGACTTTCCTTTTTGGCCACACGCAAACCATGTCACACTTGGTTGGAGAATCACTTCTCAATCACCCTCCCCGACATCGTCTATATCTTCAAAATACCACTCAGGTCACTTACCTCTATCCTCTAAATTTGTTCACCTTGTTGCGCCTTTGGCTGTATCATCGGTCTTGGCATCCCACGACCTTTCGACTTTGTCACACGGTTGCGACCATTGTTTGTCTCACACATTCTCCAACAAAGGCCGATCTTGAGTCATACCACTTCTTGATTTCGTCCATGCACCTCTGCCACTTCCTCACCACCGATGAATTCCATGAATCCCTTATGCGGGAGTGGCATCCTCACCGACATCAACACAATTTTTTCCAGAAGGGTGACAATATCTTGGTTCTCATTCTCTATTTTAATGAGATATCTCGGATGGTACAGGGTGAAACACCATTGCTCGTTGTTTTCGTTGGCCCCCATAACATTCAGCGCCAACACTTTCTTATGTTGGGTCTTACTTTGTGACTATTGTAGTTTTTAATATCACTTGCCAAAGACCTTTTGAACTTGGTAGGACCACCAATGCCCACATCACCATAGTTGTTTATTTCCATAACCATTACCTATTGTTCAGAGTATGTTGCTTTGCAGAAGTGTCTTCTACCTTTATCATTCCCGGTATTGCCGATTGTCTACCACCAACGTTTCGATCATCTTTCAGATTTGCATCCCATGCGGGCATGGGGCATGCCCACCTCGTTTATTACCACGATTATATATTGATGCGCGCCTTGTAGAAGATTAGTCTACGAGTTCCTTTCTTCTCCAAAGGATTGCTCTACATGGTCCCCATTCTTTCTCTCCCTTACAACACCATTCGGTAAAGAAACATTGATGGATTTCATTTATCGGCTTCTAACCTCATCCATCGGGGGCATCTATTATCGAGTTTGTCCGCTTTATGGCGGTAAAGAACTCCGCATCGTCAATACAGGACTGGAGTCATTCATGGTGCAAGATTAATTCCTCGGCATTGCAAAGGGTAAAAACTATACAAATGACCAAAAAGAAATTTGAAAGCTTTACATCATCACGGGTGCCGCGGCATGCCTTTCTATGAAAATAATACAAAAGCAACATATGTGCACTGAAGTGTTGGAAGCGAAGAACCCGCGTGCCTGCTAAACGGTGCTTTTATTGAATTGGTCGGCCTCCCCAACCACTAATGGATCAACTCCCAAGCCGATTTGACGCAAATCGGCTCAATCCTTATGGTGGGTTTGGTCGAAAATGAATTGAATATAAAAGAGCCCCTTTTCACATTCAAAGAGGTTACATAATGATCCAAATCTTGGCTATAAAAAGCCAAGAATTCCTTGAGAAAATGGCCACCATTTTCTCAAGGAATTCTTCATCTTGTTATGCTGCTGAGATTGCTAAAGACCCTTTCTTTGGTAAATAAACGTACAAGCTGCATTTCATGAGCTATTCACCCCTCGCTTGAGTGAATAAGATTGGAGTTCTTTCACCCACATTTTCATCCTTTCATTTTAAGGGAACGGCTTTGAAGGGGCCTCAAGAGCCTTCCATTGGAGAAAGAAGGGACCAAAGTACCCTTTCTCTTTAACTGGATTTTTGTCAATGAATCAGCCTTACGGTGGTGATATTGGTCCATTTGTATTTATTTTCATTATTTCATATGCTCTTAGTTTTAATTGGTTTTAGTTTGATTTTTGTTTTATAACTCGTTGTTTCTTTCAACCTTTTACTTCCGGTTGTCGTACTAGAAGAGCCAGGCGGGCATGTAAGCTTACTCTTAATTTGCTCATAAATGGCCAATTGGGTGCAAACAGTTAACTTCTTTCAATATTCTTACATGCACAAAGCCTCAAATCAGCAACTCAGCGAGGGATAGAAGATCTTCACCTCATGGATCCTCCTTCCACTGAGGTATATATGAGCCTGATTAGGTACACAATATTTTCACCAGGTTGTACCTTAACAGCCCAAGTCTTCACAGTATGCATAGAGACAAATCACATAGATCTACTTTTGTACTTAGGCTTGCACTTAACCTTCCAAGTCTCACATAGTGTGAACAAAGCCAAATCACACAGATCTACTTTTGTACTTAGCAACAATGGCTCACAATGACTAGTCACTACTTCTTACATCACCTAGAATTCTATTTATTCATTACAAAATAGGCTTAAGCATGGGTAAACCCATGGGTCGAGATCCCCATACCCATTATATAAGCCAAAAACCCAAAAATCCCTTAAAAGGGGCCAAGATCCCACGATCTCCGATTCGACTTGCGCTATGCCTTCAATAGTCATTCGAAGTCCCAAAATGGTCAAAAATGACCAAGGGTCCTCAAAACTTGTTCAAGGGCCAACAACCCCCCAAGACTCACCTATGACTCGTCCCGAGTCACTTTGATTTGGGTAGCTCTGCCTCAAAATCCTTGAGCTTGGTTCAAGTGGCTTTGACCTATTGTTTTACCATGACCTCCTACTCAGCGAACTCTTGTATTACTGCTTCCTTGACAGGTCCCTCTAAGATTTGTTCATCTGCAGTGACGACTTGCTCCAGTTCTGCTCCTAGGCCTTCGATCTCTGTGAATAGTTGGCAAGCCTCATCCTATATTGGTTGGAGCCTCTGAGTTACTTCCATGAATCTTCTCTGAATGGTGTGGACCTGATACTAGGCAGTGCACTATTCTTGGGATCGCTTCATCCTCTCAATGGATGACAGGGGCTTCAACTGCGCTTGTACTATTTTTTCTTGTTGCTTCGCTTCCTGGAGCTGTGACTCCAGTGCCTTCAATTCAGGATCCTCAGTGAGTTTCTCATAAGTTTGGGCACTGTGATCACTCACTTTTTTACATTCCATGGCAAGGCCCTTGATTCTTTCTACTGCACCTCAAGTAGTCGCTTCTCATTGATCTCTCACATGCTATGGAGTACTGGGCACTGTTCTTATCTCCAGATCTGTGATTATTTGTTGAATTTGTTGGATGGTTTTTGCGAGTTGTGATACTTGGGGTTCTACTGGTTCATCCTCCTTCTGATCCAAGCCTGCCATAGAGCGAAGTTATCTATTGACTACTTCTTTTACTCTTACCTTCTCCACGAGCATCTTTTCTTTATCCTGCTGTATCTGCGCTCTCTCTTCTTCGAACTTCACTTGAAGAGTGTCCTTCTCCTGTTGTACAATACTGCATTTCTCTATAACTTCCTCCTATTCTTGTTTTAGGGCCGCTGTGGCTTGGTATTTCTCATCTTATGCTCGATGAAGGTGGGCTTCAGTCACATCATCCAGTTTGCCGAGTTGAGTAGGATCATCTCCCAACTTTATTTTTTCTGAGGGCGGGGGCACGGTGGACACTCCATGGCTCGAATAAAGGGCTTGTTGTACACCTCTTAGTTATGCTTCAATTATATCGTACATGGTTTCTTGTTTTTCTTTGTTTCTTTTCAAAATCTCTTATGAGGTATCTCCTATAGCTGAAATAATGAAGTCGAAGTCTTCGACCATGAGTACATTCTGCATCTTTGGTTTATTGGATTTGGACTTCTTCCGCGATGAAGGTTTCGTGGGGTAAAGATTCCTTTTCTTAGATGGATCAGTCTCATCAGGGAGGTTCTGTGGTGGTGTTACTTCGCCTTGCTTATCTTCTTCTTGTTCTTTTTCCTCTTTGTTCACTTTGTCATCATCTCCTCCACTAGGTGACTCAGATGCAGTCTCTTTTGATGTGTTGTGTACTTCTCGTACATATTGCTTCTTTTTCTTCCTGTTGTTGCTTGGGGCATCATACTCTTCACGAGTAACCACCGGGTTTCCAATGAGGTATGGTTCAGACAACTCTATGGGGTCAATAGGGATAAGGAGTTTTGCAGTCTAGTCTTTAATGATTTCTTCCATGTCCTCTGTAGTGAGCTTGTAGTAGTACTGAAGTTCTTCTTTTCTTTCATTGGCGCATGCAGTAATATAAATAAAATGCCTATTTGAGTGGAACTTCATAAGAGGCATGAACCTGACTAGGGTGTTCGACATCATACGAGGGAAGGACTCAATAGCCCTCCTAAGTTGTAGGTAGTAGGTATGAAATACTTCATTTGAATGCCACTTCTTTCCCATATCACTCGAATAACAAAGTGTGATGAACTTCACAGCGAGTGGCTCGAATGGCTCGATCTCGAGGAAGGTCTCACCTTCTATCATCTCCCAAGCAGTAAACACAATGAGGACCAGGAGCCATCTGAAGTGAAACTCATATCCTTGATCCTGAGCTTCGCGACAATCCAATTCGAGATGGTTAACTAGGTACTTCATCCAGTTCATCTGTAGGCCTTCCACGCATTTCCCAACGAGGTCAACGACAAACCCTGTAACCTGCATGGGTCGGTTCTTTCTTATTAGCCTTCCTGTAGTTAATTGGCATGCTTGGCACACTGCGCCATTCTGGATGGAGGATACCTCGTCGCCTCATGTCCCCTTCTCAACATCATCATATGTTTCTTTAATCATTTGTTCCAAGGCGTAGTCTGCAACTTTTCCTTGGTAGAATTCTTGTGGGTCTGGTCCCTGCATGATCAGTCTAGTGATCCTATGGATTAGCACTAGATTGACAGTGATATGTTTGTCCAACCACAAATAGCCACCATGGAAGCATGACAGCGAGAGATTAACATAGGTGTTAACCTCCTGGTGCCTTCCAAAATGTGGAATCTTCATTACATTCAAAAGGGTCGACTATGCAAGGTTCATGGTCCATGGTTGAGGGATGATTTTCATCTTATTTCCCTTCATCTTGGTTATATATTTGTGAGGTGCAAGAATTCCATAGATCTTACAGTATCCCGGGTTATATTCACTAATATTCAAGGTTAGAATCCTCTCTAGCTGTGGTTTGACTACATGTACCCCCTTCGGGAGATACGCAGTGATGACGGTGTAGTTGAAGTCCCTTGGGACACTCTCATGACTCACTACACCAGCCAGGAGTGGGATTTACTTGGGTAGGATGGACGGTAATAACTTCACATTCGCCAAGTCATATCTATGCTTGGTTATTTTCTCAGTTGCAGCTTGGGATGGTCCAGATCCACGAGCAGTCGACGGGGAGGATTGCACTCCTCTCATCGATGAAGATTATATGCCCACAGACATTACCTTTTCAGTCATGAGGTTGATGAGTATCTCTTTCACAAACTCTATGACTACGCTAAGTTATTTGGACATACACACTAATGGCTGACTATCTCGGGTTGAAGAGAAACTACTCAATGCAATGGGATGGATGGAGATAACTCGATGATCACTGTGTGAAATCAACTAATATGTGAGCTCAGATAATCATGGGTGGAAAAAGTGTTCTCAGTGCAAGGCTCGATGGAATAAGTATACAACTAGGTAATGGATCTTTCCAATGGGCGAGAAGCCTTCCTTAATGAAGTTCTGTCTGTTATGGCGCGGTCCCAATGGTCTGATGCCAATCTTTTTGTCCATAACTGTTTTTATAATCATTTGGGTCATCCGGCTAGCGGTTAAATGCCTCCAATGGTCATATTTATTTTCCATGGTGAAGTTCCATGCTGTGTTCTACTAGTATCCCAACGAAGTTCAGATTCTGGAATCCTTCCTTCTATGCAATTCCCTCTGGAACTTTCTATAACTTTTCTATCTTTTCTTTCTTCTTATTGATCTTTCTAGCCTTCTTCCCAGTGATGTTCATCTCGATATTCCTCTTTCCATTATGATTATGATATTCTCTGGGCATAGTAACTTCACACTGTTGATGGTCTTTACTAGGGTTATGGGGCAATACTTCTTATTTTTCTAATGTAGGTGCTCTACTCTCCTGTAGCGATAGGTGTCTCACGTTCTCGTGTGTCCTTTCAACTTTGACATCCAAGTTTCTGGTTCTGAATAACTTCGACCTGTTCTCCTATTATTCAATCAAATGTGTGATCCTCCTAGTCATGAAATCTTTTAATTCTTGCTTCTTCTGCTCTAATACTTCCTCTTATTTTCTTCTGGCTTGATCCTTTTCAATCCAAGGTTTTCCTAGTAACATAGCAAATGGGGCATTGTTCTCAATAAATTTAACAACCTCAAAATCTTCTTCTGTCGAGGTTCCATGAGCACTCATAGATATCTAGGTAAGTCTTCCACATAGGGTTATCATCTTTCCTCTAAATAATCATGTTCCTCCTGATGAAGGAATCATAGCAGGCTTTCCTAAAATTTCCCAAGTTCTTTCTGTCATGATATTCGCCTATGTTTCCTCATCCAGAACACAGTCAATATCGAAGTCTCCTATTATTGTTTCTATGCATTCTTTTTCTTTGAAGATCTTTAGTAAGTTGATGTTTCTATGATCATTCTGGATTTCTTTCATTTTCAATAGTGTAGATTCTAATTATTTTTGGGGTTCTTCCATGATCTTAGTTTCTTGACCTTCCTCAGGGATTTTGTGTCTCATATTCATTCTTTCAACCTTAGCAATAATTCTAGGGAAATCCAAAACTTCATGATCCATAGATTTACAACAAAGACAATTGGGTCTTATACCAGGGAATTCCTTAGAAAGATGTCTCGACCTTCTGCAACTGTAACAAAGAGTTAATCCTCTCTTTCTCTTAAATTAACCCCATCCTTTCATCTACTGCGCACTAGGATCATGGAAGCTAACCTGCAAAAATTTCTTTCTAGGATCCTGCATCCATTTTTTAGTCCAAAAATTCTTTCTATGCATAGGAATACCATATCTTTCACTATTCTTATCAGATCTATTCATATCAAATATTCTTTCTTCTAGTTGTGCCCTAGTTTTCAGGCTAGGACAAAATTTATCAAACATACCTAGATCCATATTTTTGAAACAAGAATTTCTATTTATCTTACCTTTTCAGTAAAAAATTCTCACTATTCTTACCTCTATTAGAGAAAAAATCTTCAAGATATTACCTCTTTTCCTCAGATCGGACTTCTCTTCTTAGCACATAATTTCACAATCCAAGTAGAGTACTGCGCACCACGGAAACAGATCTACACATGGAGCTTTCACATTTTCAAGTCATATTTTCGCACAGAGCTTCTTCTTCCTCAATTCCTAGCAATCACAGTTTCAAGTCCCAGCAACAGAACCATTTGTTGGCACAGGGGAAGACCCAAGGTTCAACGCTACAACAATGCACCAAAAAAACCCTAAATATTGGCCCTTTCGGAAACGCCTGTGAAGCAGATGAAGTCTCACCTGAGGTAGAGGCAGGGCGGTTGCAGGACTCAGATGTCTACAACCTTAGCTGGGACACAGATCTGTGATTGTAACACCTTAACATATCACTTAGTAATTATAGTTGGTTAATATTAAACCTTATTTCACAACACAACTAAACCCTAACAACAGATCAACACAACATTCACACAAATCCAATGGATTCAAACACTAAGAATACCAAAAGAGATAAGATCTAGCATTCGTTCACATTATTCAGCACTAAGCTATCATGTCAGATTCATCTATAATCTAACAATGCACTAAGCATTGAATCACATAAACAAGAGAGAAAT
>SNQJ01S0056061.1:40573-55775 GCA_010110895.2 Picea sitchensis
TTCTTTACTTTATGGATGTATTCATTTGATGAGTGGTTCTGAGTTTAGGATGTGTGATTTTACATTTGCTTAATATTTCTGCAGTTTAAGTTTGGATTGCTTTAATAATTATTTATGTTCTTAGTCAATTTTGGTTTTGCATTGCTTTGTACTAGTCTACACTTATTTTCGCACTAATTTCCTCTCTTGTTTTTGTTATTGATGAATGATTTTGTTATCATTTTGTAGGATAGAATGTAATCCTCCCATTTTAGGATAGATCTTTACAATAAATTGTTGATCGCATAGTTTTGTTTTAGTATTTCATTTTGCTTGGCTTCTTATTGCAAGTTTGTAGCTTCAATCACCAACAAACAAATTAAAGGTCTAACTCGTGAGATATGGCCTTCCCACATTGGAATTCTTCCTAAGGTGTTAGTTTCTACCATGAATTTCATTTCTGTTTTCTTGTTTATTTTATTGCATTTAAGTGTGGATCCGCTATAGAAAATAATCATTCAAGGACATAAGACTTGAGTAAGCTATTCACGATTAATCAAACGAACATCATGATGTGCATGAAAGACTGTGATCTAAACCTTTATATCACTAATTTATTCCTATGTCCCAGTGATGAATCCTTAGTGTTAATTTGTTGCAGTGTGGGTTTGAAGATTGTTTTGCCGATTTTAGATTTGGCTAGACTAGGCTCTGATCCTGCGTTTCCTGCGCCTGAATCTCGAAGCTTACGAGCCCCAGTTGATAATTAAATGTGGGAATTAATAGTGAATATATATATCCCCAACAGGGGTAGTTTCAAGAGACCAATTAATGCCCCTTAGACCATCCAAAGAGATAAGAGAAACACGGACCGAGATGATCAGAAAATCCAAACTCCTCTCCAAAATAACCTGGTTACCAATGAATATGGAGAGGAAGAATATTTTGATCCCGAGATCCATTTCCTTGGAGATACCTCTTCATCCCCTCATTTAACTTAGTTTGCATACAAAGAATCTCTCATGAGTAATCAATTGAATGAGTTGAGAAAAGGAGAAAATACCAGCAAAGATCCAAATAGATATAAGCTCTGATCCAGGAAGAAGGGAATCATGACACTACTGAACGGCTTGCTAGAGATGAGAAACCTACTAGAGATATATCAGACAACGACAAAGAAAGGAAGGCACAAAGCCCCCCACCAAAGGTCAAAAGTCTTGTCCTAGAGGCAAAGGAGATTTTGAAGCCTCCCTCCCCTTATATCTTTGAGCATGAGATTCAAAATATTGTAATCCTTGTACCTCAGAGTTAGTCAAGCATGAGGATTTCAAAAGGTGCCTATCAAAAAAATTCAGCCTAAACCTGCATCTCACTCCACAGACTTAGTTAACTTCCAAGATGAAAGGGCAGTTGTCATATTAGGGACTTTGGTAGAGGATAGAGATTACTCCTCCCCTCCCTTCTACACCTAATTTAATATCCATGATAAGGTGTTGCATAACTTCTTGATGGATTCAGGGGCATCTCACAATCTTATGCCTAAGATTGTCATGGAAGAGCTCGGGTTGGAAGTTACAAAAGCTTACCATGACCTGTATTCTTTCGAATCCATGAAGGTAAATTGCCTTGGGGTTATCAAATACCTGGTCATTTCTCTATTCTCGTTGCCAATGAAGAGCATGGTCGTGGATAACAAAGTGGTTGATGTTCCCACTATCTAGATCTTCGAGATGCTCCTATCTAGATCTTGGATAAAGAGACTAGGGGAACCTTGAAAATGGACCTTTCATACACCACCATTCCTGTGTTCAGGGGTGAACAAAGGAGACTTTACAGGGAAGATCAGTTTTCCTACATCATTAGTAATGAAACAAACCCCACCAACCATCCTATTTTTTCTCTTGACATTAATTTGGGATCCAACATATTGAAACTCACTAATTCCCCTAAACCTCCTCTTGAAATCAGAAAGCAGCCCATCACCTTTTTTGAAACCCCTCCTCCAACTACCTCTGTTTGGAAGATGTTATTTGATGGAGCCTCTTATAAGGAAGGTGTTGGTGTTGGAGTGGTCTTTGTTTCACCTTATCAAGAGACTATAGCTTTGTCCTACAAGCTAGAATTTGAGGCTACCAACAACGTGGCAGAGTATGAAGCTCTTGTTTTGGGTTTAAGGGATGCAAAGGACATGGGGATTGGGGAGCTATCAGTATTTGGTGATGCAGAACTAATTGTTCATCAAATCAAAAGTATTTACCAAGCTAAGCATCCTAGGCTCATATCTTATAGAAACGAAGTGTGGGACATAGTTGACAGTTTCTTCTTGGCTTTCAACATTTCATTTATTCCAAGAGAAGAGAATACCATGGTTGATTCTTTGGTTGTTTGAACAAGCCATTTCAGAGTCCCATTGCCACAAAAAATCAAATATGATGTAGAGATGAAATATAGGCCCTCTGTACTTGACAATGTCCATAATTGGAAGGTATTTGAGGATGACCTGGAGCTCAAAGAATTCCTTAAGTCTGTTGATGAGTTTTTTGCATTACATATAGATTAAGATCATGACTCTAAAAATAATCCTTAGGCTGACATTCTTCTAAGAAAAATTTCCCATCATCATATTGTTTAGTTTCCTAGCAATCATATTCCAAAAGGATTAGTTCCTTTGGAAATACTATTCGACAAGAATGATGTGGTAGTGAAGGTTAAAGGTTCAACTGATGATGCTGATGTAGCTGAGTACAATATTGGTACAAATAAAGATCCAAAATTTGTCAAGTTTTCAAGAAGGTTGTCAAGGGAACAAAGGGTTGAATATGCAGAGCTATTAAAAGAATTTGCTAATGTGTTTTCCTAGACATATGAAGATCTCAGAACATATGACACAAGTGTCATTGAACATAAGATACCATTGAAGGAAGAGGCCAAACCATTTAGGCAGAAATTAAGACAAATAAATCCTATGTTGTTGCCTATTATGGAGAAAGAGGTGAAAAATATTTTGGATGCCCAGATTATCATCCCTCTGAGGTATTCTGAATCGGTGGCCAACTTGGTTCTAGTGAGAAATAAGAATGGAGAAATCATACTTTGTGTAGATTTCAGGAACCTGAACAAAAGCTCTAAGAAGGACAATTACCCCCTGCCAAATATGGAGCACATATTACAGAGGGTGACTAGTGCATCTAGGATGTCCATGATTGATGGATTTTCTGGCTACAATCAAATTTTTGTCTTTTCTGAAGACAAAGAGAAGAGAACCTTCACTACTCCTTGGGGTACATTCATGTACGCTAAGATTCCCTTTGGATTGATGAACGTGGGGGAAAGATTCCAACGAGCTATGGACATTGCATTCATCGGAGAAAAATATAAATTTGTAGTCATGTATTTGGATGACATTACAGTTTTCTCTAGGTCTAATAAAGAACATTGTTATCATCTAAGAAAGGTCTTCTTGAAATGCATGAAATTTGGTCTTTCCTTAAATCCTAAAAATTCATTGTTCGCCATGATGGAGGGGAAATTATTGGGGCACATAGTATCAGTTGAGGGAGTGAGGATTGATCCCAGTAGGGTAGAAGCTATCCAAACCTTGTCACTCCCTAGATCCAAGAAATAAGTTCAGTCTTTCTTGGGGAAAATTATTTTTTTGAGAATATTTGTTTCTAATTTTGCTGAAATGGTAAAATATATTACAACCAAGTTGAGGAAGGGAAATGAAGTCAAGTGGACTACAGAATCTCAAAATTCTTTTGATCAAATAAAGAAGGCATCGCTTGAAGCACCTGTGTTCATCAGTCCTGATTACTCCAAGGATTTTATGTTTTTCTCTTTCACTTCATTTGACATGGTAGCAATTGTTTTATTGCAGAAAAATGTTGAAAGGTTGGAGCAGCCTATTTCCTTTTTCAGTAGGTCATTGAGAGAAGCTGAGCTAAGGTATGAAATCATGGAAAAGAAGGCCTATGCTTTGGTAAAAGACATCAAGGCTTTCAGATTCTATGTTCTTCATTCAAAGTTCATTGCATATGTCCCTTCAGCTTCTATGAAGGATATCCTCATCCAGCCTAACATAGATGGAAGAAGGAGCAAGTGTATTGCCAAGATCCTTGAATTTGAGCTTGAAATAAAGCCCACAAAACTGGTTAAAGGCCAAGGTTTATCCAGGTTGCTGGTTGAATCTAATTGCAAAGATTTGGGTTTCAATTTTATCAACAATTGTTCTGAAAATCAGCAAGCAAAGTTGTCTGATGAAGATTTTCAAGTTAGCTTCCCATTGGAAAAATGCACTTGGTACAAGGACATTATATTTTTCCTACAGAAGTTGCAGCCTCCTAATGGCATGGAAAGGAACAAGGTAAGAGCCTTGAAGCTCAAATCAATTAAATATTGTCTTATTGATCAAGTATTATATTGGAAAGACCCTTTGGGAGTTCTTTTGAGACGTCTAGACCCACAGGAATCCCAAAAGATTATTTATGATTTTCATGACAGTTTATGTGGGGGGCATCACTTCTAGAGAACCATAGCCTACAAGATTCTCAGGGCTTGGTATTTTTGGCCTAGTCTCTTCACCGATGTATATGAAAAGATCAGGTCTTGTGTCAAGTGTCAAAAATTCTCTGGAAAGTAGCAGCTCAAGTATTTTCCATTGAAGCATGTGGTAGCTTCAGGATCCTTTCAGTAGTGGAGCCTATATTTTATTGGGGAAATTCATCCTAATTCAAGTAGTCCACATAGGTGGATCTTGACTTCCACATACTACTTTACCAAGTTGATAGAGGCCATCCCCACAAGAAATTCTTCCCACAATATAATCATTGGTTTTCTTGAATATAGTATGGCAAGATTTGGTTGTCCAAATAGAATTGTCACTGATAAATACTGCATCTTTCAAAGTTGAATCATTGATTAAGTTTTGTGAACAGTTTGGAATCACATTGATTCACTCTACTCCTTAATACCCCCAAGGTAATGGAATGGAAGAGTCCTCTAACAAGAGCCTTATTAATATTATCAAAATATTTCTAGAAGACAACAAGAAAGCTTGGGATTCAAAGCTTAAATTTGTGTTATGGGATGACAGAGTGACAACAAATATATCTCTTGGTGTCTCTCCTTTCTAGATGGTGTATGGAGTTGAGGCCATATTTCCCTCTCAACTCGCCTTACCTGTGGCAAAATTCTTCCAAGATTATCAAGGAGAACCAGATGATATGATCAGAAGAATACACCAGTTGGCAGAAGTGCAGAAGACGAGGGAGAAACTATTGGACAAAGCCCATGACCATCAACAGAAGATCAAGCAGGCTTTTGACAGAAAAGTAAGGAAAGAATACTTCCAGCTGGGAGATCTTGTACTCAAGTGGGATGCACCTAAACAAGATAAAGGAAAGCATGGTAAATTTGAGGCCTTATGGATTGGCCCCTTCAAAGTTTCTGATATTTTTTCAAATAACACTTACAAGTTGCAGGATTTGGAGGATGCTGAAGTTTTTGGTAGCCTTGTAAATGGGCATTTTCTGAAGAATTGTTTTACTTAAGCCATGAGTGGTGTTATAACCTTATGTTTTATAGGATTAACTAGTGACTGGAAATTTTTACTCTTGTTGTATTTTTGGTTGTAAATAATATTTCATTCTGCAAATGATTTACAAAAGAAAAGAAAAATAAAAAGAAAAAGAAAAGAAAAGAAAAAGAAAAGAAAAAGAAAAAGAAAAAGAAAAGAAAAAGAAAGAAAGAATAAAAGAGGTTATGAAAATAAAAATGGCGAACCCCATGCAACAACAATGTCTTGATTCATACAGTCTAATCATGGTCAAGTATTTTGAATTTATGCTGATAGGATTAGTGAATAGAGATTGGCTAAACTGTTTAATCTTAGCCAAGTCATATAGGTTAGTTAGTGAATAAATTTGATCAAATAGTTTAAACTTAATCAAATAGCCCCAGGGTGGAGTAATTTTTAACCCAACAGTCTAATATGGGTTAAATGTGTTAGGTAAATAGATTAAGACATAGGTTAGTTGAATTTTCTTCCAATAAAACAAGCATAAATTTTTCTGAGATTCTTTGTTTTGATGTTAGAAGGTTGTGTCCTAACCCCTTGGTGACAAAATGAAAGGGAAGCAGTCCAAAAAACCCACAAAATGGTGCTATCCTAAGTTTTCTGCAATGTAATACAATTCGTGCTCTGTGATTAACGGGTGTGCCTAGATCAATGGCTAAGAAAACGATGCTCAGATCTATGGCCGACAGGTGATATCGGACCCCCCCAACCGTTCTACCTTTAATGGCAGGGCGGTCCGATATGATGGTATTCCCTAGCGGGCCCCATCCTAACGTGGTGCAATTGTGTTAAATCAGACCCTCCTTGCTCTAAATCAGTTATCATTTACCCCCACCTCCAATAAAACGTCATACCAGATTCCCATACCATCGTCGTCCCATGACATCATGCTCCACTACTGTCGCTTGTAATTCATGTGTCATTACTCAGTCAACGTACTTTTCCCAACTCACCCATCACACGTCACATCCCATTTTCTTGTCAACCATTCACTGTCCTCCACATCATCCTCACACACCCGTTATCCATCTATTATCCTTCACCTCATCCCCGAAATATATGTTGGCCAATCAATGCGGGCAAACATATTCGTTAGCCTGCCGACTTGTCCTTTGATCCCCAACAAACACCCGTCCGCACAATTAATCTCATTTTCACCATTTATTCACTATTCATGACCCAAATGACTCTGAAACCTTCATCCTCTCTTTCCCCCCCCCTCTACAGCTACCATTAACGCCTAGTATTTACCGTTTGAACCATTCTTTTAGATTTTGCAGGTATCCGTCGAATTCATGGTTCCAAATTCCAAACATTTAGAGATTGATGAAAATCCATTCCTCCCATCGACCTCGACCAGATCGCTCTAGTCGACAAAAATTACCTAATCAGAACCCAAATGTGAATTCGATTTTTCTAAATTACACTTATGGTTCAGAGACACCTTCCTAGACCAGAGTGACGAGATTGGACTCTACGAGTCCAATCTCCCACTGTATTGTTTTCCTCAAATTCATCATTTCCCCGAGTTTTCCCTCAAGTGTCAAGTGCACTATCTCCTTAATCAAAGAGCCATCGTGTCATCATCCGGAGAGACCCTTTTCACCATTACACCCGAAGCCATTGACCAGATGATGCTAGTACCCAAAGCCGAATACTTTTCTTATTTTACCATTGAGATTCTAACCCAAATGTACCAGAAGTTATCTTTTCCCCAGAGAGCGTAGATTTTTTAGATTTTCCTCCCTGAGAGTGCCCAATTTTCCAAGAAAAATTCCTCCTACCATTCCTCCATGTTCTCACCAAAAGGTAGCCAAGTCATTTCATCCTTGTGTTGTCTGCTCGAGTATTATTCAGATGAGTGGGTCGACGAACCCATCCTGGGTTTCTTTTCCATTTTCTCCACCGAAGAAAAGGCCACCACCCAGTTCAATTTCAACCAGTTTCTGGCTGATAACATTCACGAGAAACTTTTTAAATTTCCCACCGAAGGCATGTTCAAGTATTCATCAATACTGGACTACATGTTCCTATTTTTTCAGTCAGAGAAGTTTTCTTTCTTCCTACAGAAGCTTGACAAAGATGGTAATCCACAACCAGTTACAGCATGGACATTGTTGTTAAGAAGGAACTCATATGAGTTCGGTTTTAAGAATTTCATCAACCAGTTTTACAACCCAGTGGTAAGCATGTTAATTGGACGGAAATAACCTAGAATAAACGAAGAGATTCGAAGGATCCTGCACCTATCAGACCTTGCTAAAACATGGGATTAGTATTTGTACCAGGATCACACAAAGATCAGAGTCTATGGATGTGAGTTGGCCCCCTACAAGCTGCCCAAGTTCCTAATTGTCATAATATTTGCCCTGGAGTATATCAGACAAATGATAAACTCTGATGACATTCATTTTGTGGCCATTAAAAAGAAACATCATCTCAACATTAAAGGTCAGGTAGGTTCTTTCATATGCAATAGTAGAGTGGCAGGAGAAGAAGAAAACAAGTTGTTAATGGAAATGAAGTTCAAGAAAATTTTCCCATGGAATTATAATCCTTGTGCTGTCATCGCAGAAGCCAGACTAAGGAAAAAAACCTCTCCATATGTTCATGTTCCCAAACCAGAAATTGAGAAGCTCATGAACCGGACAGAGTGGGAGGAGAACACTCTGATAGACACAGAACAAAATCCCCCTTCTTCCAGTATTTTGCAGACTAATAACCCTTAGGCGCCAAGAGATAAAAGACCCAAGAAATATGTATCTCCCTCAGTCACTGAAGTCTCAACAGATGATTTCCAGGTTTATAGAAAAAGGTCCATGACTAGTCATACACTTGACAGGTCTGGTGGAGAAGAGACTCAGTCTACTACAGTCATGGAAGGTGAACATTCTTTATTTTCCTCAGGAATCCAATCTATGATGTCCATCTCCTCATCGAAGAAGCAAGGTGATACAACATTAACAAACATAGTTGCACAGAAGCTTGCAGGACTGAACCTTTTCGAGAAATATAGCCTGATTAAGAAGAAAAAAAAGATGTTGACAAATAGTACCTATGCTCAATTTTAGGAACAAACATCCACAGCTCAGCATAGATTACTATCTGCCTTTGAAACAAATAAGGGGAGAATGCACATGGCCTACTTAAAGGCACAGGTACATCAGTCCAAAAAAATTTATGATTATAAAAGGGAAACATTCGAGTTTGATGTTGCAGAAGTACATCCAACTGATCAGATATATTTGCACAGACAGACTGGAGAAATGATTTTCTCCACCTTGGCGAACACCTCCACGAATGCAGCAAAGTTATAGGTTTCCTTAAAGAATGTCCAGAATCAGCTGAAGCTGGAGAAGGTGTCTTCTTTGGCAAAGGATAATAAAATAAAATCTCTGGAGGAACTAGTACTCAGGATTGGATATGATCGTCCAATATCAAATAAGTAGAAGAGATTATAAAAAATAAGAATGTTGACATAGCCTCCTTGAGGAAACAATTGAAAATATATTCTACTAAAGACCCACAGGCTAAAGAGATAGCCGAGACTAAAGGCTGGAAAGAGGAGATGTTGAAGTTAATCATGGAGAAGAACTCTCAGATTAAATAAATGGAAGCCGAGCTAGACAATCTAGTTAAGTAAAAGGAGCATAATGTGTCAATGGAAGTCATACCATTGAATGCAGTTCCGATCATAGGGGTCAATACAACAACGACAACATCAACCACCACAGGGGAAATTTCAGCAGCAACCGCAGTGACAGCTCCAGATGCAATAGAGAAATTGGAAAAAGTGATGGAAGACATGACTCTGCAAGAAGAAGAAATAAGAAAACTGCATGAAGAGGTTCAAAATCTCCAAAAGATGAAGTCCACATTCTAGGCCAGCTACAACATTGAGATACATAAATCAGAGAGGCTAAAACAAGAACTACAACAACTGCAGAAGGAAACAATCATGGCAAAGACACTGTCAGAGGCTAAAGAAAATACTTGGATGGACATCTGTTCATCGGTGACAGAGATATGTCCCCTTATATAAATTATGTTTGAACAACATAAGCTGGTGTAGAGAGACAGATAGGCCATCGACATGATAAAGGGAGAATTGGGAGAAATGCCTACAAAGGCAAACGAGATAATTAGATTCTTAAATTATAAATCAAAAGAAGACATGGAAGCCCTCAAAATTGAGGACAGGACTGAAACTATTCTCGAAGTCAAGAAAGTATTGACCAAGAGGGGGTTAATGCTACAACTTGAGGAGAGAGTTCAAGCAATGGATGTTACGGTACAAAGGTTTTTCAGCAAGGTTGACTCTTTGCATAAGAAAGTGTAAATGTGTTGAACCTGCACATAATAGATATAGCTAAACAATAATACACACATTTGCAGAGAGAATTGGAGAAGAAAGAAGAAGGAGAGAAAGAATGGAAGAATTCTCATTAACCGTTGTGAATAATGAATAATTTACACATGATATACTCTGTATAACTCAATGAGTTTGACTTGAGGTGAACCAAGTCACCATAGTGGTAGTCTAGAGTGATATGGACACACACCATTAGTTACGGGAGTGACCTACCACCTATTCTAGTCTCTCAGGCAGTTACGGGAGTGAACTGCCACCTAGTTGAGTTAACTAGTCAACTAGTCTTCAGTTAACTGACTGAACATAGAGTAGTGAGGAGTTAACTGAGGGAATCAAGGCTAATGCACCACTCTAGTGATGATACCAAGGCAAGGTCGAATTAGCATGGTGATGATCCCAATGTTGCATGGTGATGATCCTGTTAGGACTCTGTAAATTTCCAAGAGGTTGACACAGAAGAAATCCACAAAATGTAACTTTATCCAAGCACTTTTGAAGCTAGGATCTAGCCCTTCCAACTTCGGAGAGGGATCTCTCTATAAGATTTATCTATGTTTCAAATTTTGAAATATTAGGCTAGGTAAATAAATAGGTTGGTTTTGTTGTCAAAGTGTTTTTCCGAATTGGTTGAGACAGTCTACACATCCATTGGGCTATGGGGTCTGTGTCTTGAATAAAATGTGAAATATAAACCAGAAATGCAAAGAGAAAACTTTCACAGGGAGAGATAATATAGTCACTATATTCTTTAGTAGCTTAGATGACGAATAGTAGAAAAGATGAGAAAGATAATTTCAACAAAGAAGCAGTTAAGAATTTATTTATTGAAAACACCAGAAGATAAAACACTAAAATCTTTCGAGTCAGAAACAGGGTATACGAGATAAATCTTGCAACATTCGTTACTCTTAAAGATTAGATTTCAAAAAACAAAATGATGACAAAGAGAGAATAACATTCAACTAAGAGAGAAAACTTCACCAGTGAATACATGCAAGAATCCTGTAAAAGTGCCTCCTTTTTATTAATGGAAGATATCTTAAAAAATATTACAGTCTGATAGCGTCAGGGTGTGAAGATCAACAACCCTCAATAACTCGAAAGATGAAGTATTTATAACTCAAATTACAAACGTTCCTGTCATTAATGACCAGGACGTGCTAAATCTATTTTTAGCCTAACTAAATTAACAAATTTCCTAAATCTAGGAACTGCTTGATGAGGTGGTGTAACTGCACGCTGATTTCGGGGTGGACCGTTGATGAAGCCTCTGCACGAATTCATCTGACTGGACAGCTGACTGGGTTGGGATAGCTCATCTGCTAATCGATCAGATCATAGAGTTCCTCCCATCTAAGATGACTGGGCACGTTGACTTTGAGAAGTCTTTGATACACTTCGTCAATTTCTGTGTACTTGGCGAATGTAGGCTTGGTGAGGAAGATGTATCGAATCTCGTGTTGGATACTGATGTCCCACTAGAGGGCATCAAGAAATGCCTTACCAGTGATGCTCCCTTGAATCCCTGTAAACTTTGAACTATCCTTAGACACATCAACCAATCTCTTCTTGTAATCTGGGAGTGTCATCAATTTATTATTGATCACCTTCAGACTAGGAAGGTCTTTCTTCTGGAGAGCTTCAATCTTACTGAAGAATCTTTGTACCCCCAGGTCCATGGCCTGAACCTTTTCTTCTAGTTGAAGCATTAATCCTCTCTTGGTCAAAACTCTTTTGACCTCAAGGATGGTCTATGTTATGTCTTCAATCTTCATCTCTTCCAGCTCTTCCCTGCTCTTGGAATTGAGGAACTTGATGATCTCGTTCGTCTGTGTTGGCATGTCTCCCAATTCTACTCTGATCTTCTCGATGGCCTGTTTGCTTCTCAATACCAACTCATTATGCTCAAACATTATCTGGATCATGGGCCATATCTCATTCATGGACTTAGTGATGTCTGTCCATACACTCTCTTTCACCTCAGGCAAAGTCTTTCCTGCCACTGTTTGCTTTCGGAGATGTTGTAGCTCCTGCTTGAGCTTCTTTGTCACCTGCTTTTCTTTGGAGAGGCTGGTCTAGAAGGTAGATTTGATTCCCTGAAGGTTCTCAATCTCCTTTTTAAGGTTCTCACTCCTAAAATTGGAATAACACTCAATGGAATGACTTCCATTGGCTTCAGTTGCTCTTTCTCTTTCAATAGCTTCTCCATCTCAGCTTCCATTTCTTTGAGTTGTGCATTCTTCTCCATGAGCAGCTTGAGCAGTTCATCTTTCTCTGCTTCTTTCTCTACTATCTCTTTTGCTTGCGAATCCTTTGTGGGCGGGAGCTTCAGTTGCTTCCTCAAGGATGCTATGTCAGCATTCTTCTTCTTTATCATTTCCTCAGCTACCTTCATGTTTGACGGATCATAACCGATCTTGAGGACCAGCTCCTCCAAAGTTTTGATCCTATTGTCCTTTGCAAAGGACGAAATCTTCTCCAGCTCTAATTGTGTTTGAACATTGTTCAGGGACACCTACAGTTTTGACGCAGAAGTGGAAGCATGCGCCAAAGTATAAAAAACCATTTCCCCTGTTTGCTTGTGCAGATCCATCTGATCAGCCGGATGCATGTCCTTCGTCTGGAATTCGAAGGTGGCCCTCTTGTAGTCAGTAATCACCTTTGGATATGGTACCTTTTCCTGGAGGAATGCCATATGCATTATGCCCTTCTTAGTGACAAATGATGATAAAAACTTGTGTTGTGCAGTCAACGTCTGCTTCCAGAATTGGGTGCAAGTACTGCTGGTCAGGGTCTGGTTCCTTTTCTTGATCATCTTATACTTCTCGAAGATGCTCAACTTCGGTGCCACCTTGCCCAGTTGGGTGGTCAATGGAGAATCTATAGATTTTTTCGGAAATGATGAGGTTATGCCCTTATGGAGGCTCGACCCGAAGGGTAGAATACCAACTTTGGTCACTGTGGTAGACGGGGCTTCTTTTTCCCCGGTCGGGCCAGGAACTGCAACAGTCTTAGGCCTCTTGGTATGTAGCTGGAATTCTTCGGAAGATACTTCAGTGACAGGCGGATATAAGTCTTGCCTCAGCCTCTTCTCTTTAGGGACCTGTGGTGTGGTCGTTTGTGACACAGTGGCCGAGGGATCTTGTTGTTTTACTTCAACCAATGTGTTGGGCTCCCAGGCTGTCTGATTTGCAAACTTCTCAACTTCAGGCCTGGACTTATGAATGTATGGGATGTTTTTGTTCTTCCCTCTCATCTCTGAGGTGATCCCACATGGATCATAATGCCATGGGAAGCTCATGAAGAAATTCATTTCCCGCAGCATCCTGTCTTCTTCCTCCCCAGTGCCATGGTTGTTGCAGATGAAGGAGCCAATCTGCCCCTTGATTCTAAGCTGCTTCTTTTTCTTCAGCGACACAAAATGGATGTCGTCAGAATTTATAATCTGCCTTATATATTCCAACGCAAAAATTCCGACGGGCAGGTACTTAGGCAGCTTATATGATGCCAACTCGCACCTGTATACTCGGATCTCGGTGTAATCTTGATACAGGTACAAATCCTCGGTCTTTGTGTTGTCCGAGAGATGCAGGATCCTATGAACTTCATCGTTTATCTGAGGCTCGGGCTTTCCACCTAGCATGCTTACCACGGGGTGGTAGAACTGATCGATTAATTCCTTGAAGCTGAAATCAATGGAGTTGTGCTTGAGCAAGGAAGTCCATGCTGTGACTGCCTGCGGTCTACCCTCTTCATCCATCTTCTGCATGCAAAAGCCAAATTTATCCTCCTGGAATAAGACGAACAAGTACGCTAGTATCGATGAATATCTGAACATGCCTTCTGTGCTGAAATTCATGAACTGTTCGTGAATATTGTCTGCCAAGAATGTGCTGAAGTCAAACTGGGTGGTGGGATTTTCATCGTTAGAGAAAATGGATAGAAAACCCAGAATGGGTTCATCTACCCACTGATCAGAATAGTATCCCAAAAGAGCGCAAAGGGATGAGATGACCTGGTTTCCCTTAGTCGAGAACATGAAAGATGGATAAGGAGGATTTGTGGAGGGGAATTGAGCGGATGTGGGAAGGAAAAGCTCAAATATTTGATCTCTTTGGGGAAAAGTCATTTTCTGGTACAACTTTGTAAGGATTTCCAGGTTGAAGGGAGATGCAGAGTTGGCTCGGGGGATTTGCATCATCTGGTCTATGGACTCGGGCATGATGAGGAACAAGATCTCTCCAGACGAGGAGATGACAACTCTTTATTCAGGAATATAGTGGGCTTGACACTTGAGAGTGAACTCGAGAAAATGGTGGATCTGAGGGAAGAGGTAGAGGGGTAAATTGGACTCCCAGAGTCCAATTTCATCACTCTGGTCCAGGAAAAATTCCCTGATCCATGAACGAAGGTCTGAGAAATCAAAATCTCATTTGGTATTTGCGATTAATCGGTCTTTGTCGACCAGTGGGATCCTGTCCAGGTCGACAGGAGGCGGGAGAAACGGATTCTCCTCTCCTTCCGCTTGTTTGGATTTTGGCGCCATTTCTGCAACAATACCTACAATAAAACACAACGTTAGTGGGGGCGACTGACTGTAATGGAGGAGTAAGCGGTGAATTTCTTTGGTGCGATGGGTGAATAGCGAAAGTAAGGGGGAATAACGGTAGTTTTAAGTAAACGGGGGTCGGTTGGGCGCGGGAGACAGGTCAGCTGGATAACGGATAGGTTATCCAGTAATAAATGGCCAACAAATCATATGAGGGTGAGATGGCGGGTGACGGTGGCAGAGGAATACGGACGTGTGATGTGGAGGCTATCGATTAGAGGTAAAAGTCATAGTAAGGGTCTTGCCACGAGCAAATGGGGGGGAAGGACTGACAACAGTTATGGGACACGACCATTTCGGGAAAGGTGGAAGGTGACGTCCAGAGGTGACGAAGGTCTATCAGATAGCAGGATATGATAGGAATCGAGGCCATTAGAGTGACACCACGTATAAAGAGGGGCCCACCAGAGGGAAGATTCCATTCCAGACCCCCCCTCCCTCAATTAAAGGCAGATCATTGGGGGGGGTCCGAAATACATTTTGGGTCGTTGATCTGTGCACCTGATCCTGAGATGTAGATCTATGCGCTCTTTTTATGACACATTCTGGACCCCCCCCTCCATTAAAGGCAGAATGGATGGGGGGGTCTGTAATCCAATGCTGACCGTAGATTTGAGCTCTCGATCCTGAGCCGTCCAAATGCGTGCGAGTCTTATCATCGATTCCG
>SNQJ01S0056061.1:60064-89377 GCA_010110895.2 Picea sitchensis
TAATGCGCCACTTTGGTGATGATACCAAGGCAAGGTCGAATTATCATGGTGATGATCCCAATGCAACATTTAAACTCAACTCAGCTAGTCAAACTGAAGTGTGAACTGAAAGAAAATATTCTCCAGGTGGAATATTTTCTCCTAAAATATAAGAGACTGGATAATGACTAATTATGATTAATGAAAAAATAAAAACCTTAGGAAAAAGAAATCCTAGGTGTGTGTTGAAGTAACTCCAATAGAAAGGCCTTCCATGTTTATTTGTGATCAATAACAAGTTGATTACTCTCTCAGATTACAAACAAAAGATCCTCACAGTGGAAAAGGACGGGTCCAAGTTTGTAGGCATATAGGGCAGCATCACGGGAAAATCCTTCTTGGAAACTCTGCAATTAGACCGAGTATTCAGCATGAGATAAAGCATATTTTCATCACCAAGCCCACCTTCGCTAAGTATACAGAGACAGATGAGGTATATCGAAGGCTACTCAAAGTCACTATTCCCAGTCAACATAGATGGGAAGACCTATGTGACTTGATCGACTAAGAAGATGAGGTGTACATCCAAGTCAGCACGTGGAGTAGTCAAAGTCAAGTTGATGACTCACCAACAATTTTCCCCACAATCAGCATAAATAATTTGACAGATCATTAGTATTTCCTACAATTTTGTATTTTGTTATCTAGTTAGTTAGATTTGGATTCTACCATGTCCTGATCATTAATGATAGAACCGAATTGTAATTTTTTCTATCAATAATTCAGACTTTGAAGTATTGAGGGTTGATCTTTACACCCAAGCAAGTTGTAAATTGTAATCTTTTTGAAGAGATCTACTAGTAATAAAAAAAAAGATTCACAGGATTCCCGCGTGTTAGTGTTGGTGATGTTTACTCCTCTTCGTTGAATGGTTTATCTTACTTCGTTATCATTTTTTTTCTATGTCTGATCATTTAAAGAAGTTAAAGTTGCAGAATTTATCTTCGTATACTCAGTTTCTAGCTTTTAAAGATTTGATTGTTTGTCTTCTGATATTATGATAAAGAAATTATTGAATGCTTCTTTATTATAGTTGATTATCTCATCTATTTCTGCTATCCATCACTTTAATTCTCAAGGATCCAACATTTTCATTATCCTTCCCTATGAAGAAACCTAATAAAATCTTTTCTCTAATCTCAAAACTTAACAAAGACCCCATATCCCAATGGACGCGTAAGCAATATTTCAGACATTTTTATAAAACAAAACAACACAGTCCTATTTATTTAAATAGCCTAATATCTGAAACCTGAAACATATCTAAATCTTACAGAGAGATCCCTCTCTAAAACTGGTAGGGCTAGATCCCAGTTTTGAGGTGGTTGGATAACGTTACCTCTGATAAATTTCTTCTACCCCTGACAACCTCTAGGAATTTACAGAGCCCTAACATAGTGGGGACCACACTGAGGACTGAACAAACATTCTATCCTACGATTTTTTCCCCTCTCTAAAGAGAAATTTATTTCTGAATAAATCATAAAATCTTACCTATAAAGAGATAATGTTCAGAGGTTGTTAAATTTTGTATATATTAGTTTAGGTTCCTTAAAAATTAAAAATTTGGGCTCCTAAAAAATTTTACACTAGATCTCACCCCAATCCAGAACTTGCGACAATAGTAGACGATCCAGAAAAGTTACTCAGAAAGAAAAACACTGTGGAAGGTTATGGGAGTCAGAGTCCTCTTCATAGGTCCAATTTTATTCCAGAGAAGCGTGTCACCATCCAGGATCTTGAGTTTGGCATACCCTTTGAACAAAGCCTCTTTAGAACCAAATCTGACAGCTTTGTAAGTGAAACAATTTTAGATCAAACTATACTGCAACCCAGGACCCCTGAAATACTTTCTCCGAAAGCAGATCCTGATTACCGTTTTCTCCAAGAGTTTGATAAGTTGGAAAATATTGTAGCAAACCTTGATCAGGATTTATACCAGAGTCACCTCCAACAGTCAGTTGAACTTTCTACCCTAACTATTGTTGTAGCTTCTGTCAAACGTCAAATATATCGGTCCATCCCTCCCAACCCTTCATCTTCTACATCTTCTATCACTTCCCCTCCTATCACACAAGTTGTTGTACAACCTCCTCCACCAATCATGGCAACCAGATATGCTCCTTTGGTGTTGGCTTCTCCTCTGCATGCTATGCCCCAAGACTACCAAAACAGGCTTCCTTAGTTTGATGGTACTAGACTTCTTAATGCACAACAACATGTTGACAAAATGAATGACTATTTTGACTTGCAGGAAGTTGATGAAGCAGATGTCCAAATGAGACTTTTCGCACAGAGTTTGACCAGAGAAGTCAAAAAATGGTTCAAAGATTTACGCCTTGCTACCATAGTTGACATATTTGCTTTTCAGCAAATTTTTCTCGACAGATGGGAGGTAAAGAAAAATCCTCTCCAGATTTTATCGGAATACGAGAATATCAGAAAGAACCAAGGAGAAAAAGTGCAAGATTACTGCATTCATTTCAACAACCTGTACAACACAATTCTAGTTGATATCAATCCTCCTCCAGGTTTGGCATTAATCAAATTCCCCAACGGATTTGATGTTAATATGTCATACTAGCTAAGGGAGAGAAATTATGTCACCCTGGAAGACATGCAGAAAAGTGCAGTGAGCGTGGAAGAAAATCTCTTAGCCATAAGAGTCAGGAAAAGAACAGAAAGAAGGGTTACAATCAAAGAAGATCATTCCACTGCCTCTTCAGATGCTAAACTAGATGTCATAGCCAGAACTATGGAGAGAATGATGGAGAGGCTAACCATTACCGACAAAAATCCACCCAGGGAAAACCAAGCTGCTCCTCAGATTCAAAATCCAAACTTCAGAAGAAATCCCACCCAGATCAGGCAGAGAGATCCGAGAGATCAAAGAGAGCAGAGGGGGCCTCATCAGCATATTAGACCACCTCTTCAAGAAAATTACGCTAATGATGGGGAGTAGATAATTGAAGAGTTGGATGACACTCACATAAAACTCATGGGTATCCATGACGATGACTCCATTTTCCTCACTCAGGAAGAATGGGAGATTTTTATTATTTCACAAACAAAGGTAAATGAGGAAGAAGAGGAAACATAACAACAGGCCTTTGAGAATGATATAATGGAGGTTCACAGACAGTATAAATTGAGAAGCAAGAAGACTAATGAAAATCCTACAAAGAAGGCTACTAAAACAAAGAAGGCTACTGAAACGAAGAAAAAAACTGAGGCCAAGAAAACCTCATATACTTCTCACAAGAAATTCCCTGAGAAGAATAATGCCGAATCTTTTGCAAAAAGAAACACTGAAATTTCGCAAAGATCAAATCAAAGTGAGGTCGCATCTACTAGTCAACCAAGTACTTCCTCCCAAAGAACTATGAAAAAAAAACTAGAAGTGCATAGCCTAAGAAAAGCTTCCACTACCTTTAGCCTTGAAGGGAAACTAGCAAAATTGAAGATTTATATTCCCCTGTTCAAACTAATGATAAACAATGCTTACAGGTCGCAAGTGATCAAAGAATTAAGAATTGAACCAGAGATAGGTACAAAAGCATTGAATATTGGATCAGGAACGCACTCAGACACTGTAAATCTTATTGATGATCAACCTGAGCTATTGTTCGGCCCCAAAGTTGATGGACAAAACGATAACGGTGTTGTTCCTCCTTTCTATATCAGTCTGAATATCCATGAAAAAATCTTACACAATGCTATGCTTGATTATGACGCCTCTCACAACCTGATGCCCAAAGCTATGATGAAGAAGGTAGGGCTTGATGTCACTAGACCCTACAAGGACTTGCATTCTTTCAACTCTAGAAAGGTCAAATGTATAGGGGTAATTAAATATTTATGTATCACCCTGGCTCAAATACCAACAAAAAGTATGGTGATGGATATCGTGGTTGCAGACATTCCTCCAAAATATGGTATTTTGTTATCTAGATCTTAGGGAGCTAATTTGAAAGGCACTTTGCATTTAGATATGTCTTATGCTATTGTCCCGGTATTTGGACAATAGAGAAGATTGTACAAAGAAACTCTGATGAAGTATATGGTCAGCAGTCAGGAAAAACCACATAACTACCCATTATAATCTGCACACTCTGATCTGGATTCATTCATATTGTACAATGATGGGTATAATCGAATTTCTCAATTGGAAGATGATGCACCTGACATGAAAGAAGATAAAGCAATCACTGAGGTAAAGAACACTGCAATAGTAGAAAGTGATGAGCTACCAACTGATTTCTGGAGTGTGGATTTTTATGGAGCTGTGAGCAAAGAGGGAGTTGGAGCTGGAGTTTGGTTGCATAATCACAAATCAAGGTATTCAGAAAGCCACTCTTACAAACTAAATTTCCAATGCACTAACAACGTAGCTGAGTATGAAGCTTTAATGCTCGACCTGAAACTATTGAAGAAGGTTGGTGCCAAAAATATTATGGTAAGAGGTGATTTTGAACTGGTCGTTAAAAAAATTGAAGGTGAGTATTCAGCCAAGAATCCTAGACTCGGAGCCTATAGAAATGTTGTTTTTGATTTTTTAGAATGTTTCACTGAAATCGACTTTCAGGTAATGCCCAGAGGCCAGAAAATACTGGCAAACGGATTGACTACTTTGGCAACCACATGAAAAATACCTTTCAAACCAAATCGCCAATACATAGTAGAGGTGAAGTGCAGACCAATTGTCCCATATAACATCAGATACTAGCAAGTATTTGGCAACGATGATCAAATTGAATACTTCCTGCGGTGTAATAATGATTTCGAATGTACAAATATAGATGTGGAGAGTGATGATGATAATGTAAATAAATCATTTTTTGAAAGTGATAGTGTAAATAAAGTAGATTCAGATGAAACAAATGAAAATGAGGTAGACTCTGATATTTTCCATTTGAAAAACAATGTTTTACCTAGAGGTTTGGTTTCGTTAGAAGACCTGTTTGATTTTAACAATGTATCAAAAACACCAAAGATTGAAGCTAGTGGTAAAGAGGTCGAAGAGTGTAACATAAGAACAGAGGAAAAACCCAAGATGATAAAACTTTTCAAATCTTTACCCCCTAAGAAAAAACGCAAATACATTGAACTGTTTAAGGAATATGTGGAAATGTTTGCTTGGGGTTATGAGGATTTAAAATCTTATGACACAAGTATCATACAACATAGGACCCCAATAAAAGAAGAACACAAACCTTTCAAGCAGAAACTTAGGAGAATCAATCCCAAGTTACTTCCCCTGATAGAAAAGGAGATTAAAAAGATGTATGATGCCAAAATTATAGTCCCCTTAATATTTTCCAAATGGGTTTCTAATCTGGTTCCTACCAGAAAGAAGACTGGCAAAATTAGGTTTTGCATTGATTTCTGAAACCTGAACAAGGTTTCCCTCAAAGACAATTACCCTTTACCTAAAATGGACCACATCTTAAAAAAGGTAGTTGGGGCTAGTAGGATATCCTTACTAGACGGTTTATCGGGCTATAACCAAGTCCTTGTCCACCTAGATGACTAGGAGAAAACAACTTTCACCACACCCTAGGGAACTTTCTTGTATGTGAAAATGCCCTTTGGTTTGATGAATGTTGGCGCCACCTTCCAAAGAGAAATGGATATTTCTTTTGTGGACGAACTTGGTAGGTTTATAGTCATATATTTGGATGACGTGATTGTCTAATCCAAATCTAACGATGAAAATTTACAACATCTCATACGAGTGTTTGAGAAGTGCAGGAAATTCAGGATTTCATTGAATCCCAAGAAAACCCTTTTCGCTTTAGAGGAAGGCAAGTTGTTGGGGCACATAATCTCTAAATATGGCATAAAAATAGACCTTGGAAGAATAGAGGCGATCCAGAAAGTATAACACCCTAGGAACATAAAAGATTTGTAGTCATTCATTGGTAAAATAAATTTCCTAAGAAGATTCATACCCAACTTGGCTAAACTTCTCAAGAACATCACAAATATGTTGAAAAAAGACACCAAAATAACATGGAACATTGAGTCCAAACAATCATTTGAGCAAGTAAAACATGCACTTACACAAGCCCCAGTTTTGATCAGTCTAGATTACACCAAAGACTTCTATTTGTTCTCTTTCACATCTGAACAGACCATCGTGACAATACTATTGTAGAAAAAAAATGAAGGGTATGAACAAACCATAGCCTTTTTCAACAAGTCTTTGAGAGATGTTGCACTAAACTACAATATAATGGAGAAGCAAGATTTTTCCCTAATAAAAGATATAAAATATTTTAGAGTCTATATTATCCATTCTCACACCATTGCCTATGTTCCAAATGCAATGGTAAAGGATATCCTGACTCAGGATAATCCAGATAGGAGAGGAAATTGGATTGTTGTTATTCTGGAATATGATATAGAAATTAAACCTACTAAATTGATCAAAGGTTAGGGTTTAGCAAAGTTGATGGCTGAATCCAATTTCCATGCTTTAGATATTAACTTCTTGTCTACAGTTGATGAGCAGGGAGAGCAGGCGAATCCAAACATAAAATAGGTATTCTTAAACTCTCCATGGTACACAGACCTCATATTTTTCCTGCATAATTTAAAATCTCCCCTTGGTCTAACTAAAACTAAAGCTATATTTTTGAAACTGAAAGCATTGAAATTTTGTATTATAGATGGAAACCTTTATTGGAAAGATCTTGGAGGTATCTTGCTTAATTTCCTATTAAAAGAATAAGCTGACAAGGTATTGCGGGATTTCCATGCAGGAGACTATGGTGGGAATCTAAGTTGGAAGACCTCGGCTAACAAGATTCGTAGAGATGGTTTTTACTAGCCCACATTGTTTGTTGATGTGCATCAAAAAGCCACCTCATGCCACAAATGTCAAGTTTTCGAAGGTAAAAATAAGCTCCTACCTTTACCCCTAAAACCCATCTCAGTTGAAGCTTCATTCCAACAATGGGGCTTGGACTTTATTGGAGAGATACATGCACACTCTTCGGGCCAACACAAGTGGATCCTCACAACCATAGACCAATTCACCAAGTGGATTGAAGTTGTACCATGCAGGCAATCCACTGACTCTGTCATCATTAAATTATTGGAAACTAATATTTTATCTCGTTTTGGATGTCCTAGGAAAATCATAACTGGCAATGCAACGGCCTTTAGATCCAAAAAGATTATAGAGTTTTGTAGCCAGTACCACATTACTTTGGGACACTCCACAACTTATTACCCTCAGGGAAATGGACTAGCTGAGTCTTCAAATAAAAGTCTGGTGAATATCATTAAGAAAACGCTACAAGAGAACAAGAAGTCTCGGCATAATAAGTTAGTTCATGCGCTCTGGGATGACAGAATGACCACCAAAATATCAATTGGGATGTCCCCATACCAGTTGGTATATGGTACTGAGGCAATTTTCCCTTCCTCTTTGGGGGTCCCTGTTATGAAATTGTTATAGGAAGTGCAAGCGGAGTGAAATGATACCCAAAGAAGAATAAATCATATGATCCAGTTGCAACAGTCCAAAGAAGAGGTGTATAAAAAGACTCAGGTTATCTAGGAAGGTATAAAAAATATTTATGACAAGAGAACTAAAGAGGATGATTTTAAGTTGGGTGATCTGGTGCTGAAGTGGGATTCCAGAAATGAGGATAAGGGTAAACATGGAAAATTCAATAGCTTGTGGAAAGGCCCTTACATCATTTAGGCATATAGAGGAAATAACACATTTTTTTCTCAAAGACAATGATGGAACAGACCTGTCAGGTGGACCTGTAAATGGCAGGATGCTGAAGCATTATTTACCACCCCAATAAAGACCCTAGCCATCCATTTCCATTGTACAAACCATTTCTTTTACATTCAGGTTATGTGTGGGTGATGTTGATCAAAGGTTTGAATCCCGCAGAGAAGGCCCTAAGCCACTGAATAGCACCACCAAATTTTCAAAATAAAACAAATCAAGTAGCAGAAGAAGCAATGGAGAAAATATTTCAAGACATCAGGAAGCAAATTCTTGGCACCTCGCAAAGAGAGCACCATCCCCAGGTGGAGCCACTTTTATAACCCTATGTTTCATAGGATCAACTGGTGACTAGAAAGTTTTACTCTTGCTGTATTTTTTGTTGTAAATAATATTTCATTCCGCAAATGATTTACAAAAGAAAAGAAAAAGAAAAAGAAAAAGAAAAGAAAGGAAAAAGAAAGAAAGAATAAAAGAGGTTATGAAAAGAAAAATGATGAACCCCATGCAATAAGAATGGCTTGATTCATACAGTCTAATCATGGTAAAGTCTTTTGAATTTATGTTGATAGGATTAGTGAATAGATTTTGGCTAAACTGTTTAATCTTAGCCAAGTCAGATAGGTTAGTTAGTGAATAAATTCGATCAAACAGTTTAAACTTGATCAAATATACCCAGGGTAGAGTAATTTTTAACCCAACAGTCTAATTTGGGTTAAATGTGTTAGGTAAATAGATTAAGACATAGGTTATTTGTCTTTTCTTCCATTAAAACAAGCATAAAGTTGGCTGAGATTATTTGTTTTGATGTTAGAAGGTTGTGTCCTAACCCCTTGGTGACAAAATGAAAGGGGAGCAACGCAAAAAAACCTACAAAATGGTGCTATCCTAAGTTTTCTGCAATGCAATACAATTCACGCTCTGTGATTAAAGGGTGTGCCTAGATCAATCACCGAGAAAATGACGCTCAGATCTATGACTGAAAGGTGATATCGGACCCCCCCGACTGTCCTACCTTTAACGAGGGGGTATGATATGGTGGTATTCCACAGCGGGCCCCATCCTAGCATGGCGCAATTGTGTTAAATCAGACCCCCCTTTCTCTAAACCAGTTACTACCTACACCCCCCCCGATAAACCGCCATACCAAATTCCCATACCACCGTTGTCCCATGATGTCACGCTCCACTACCGTCGCTTGTAATTCATGTGTCATTACTCGGCTAGCGTACTTTCCCCACTCACTCATCACACGTCACATCCCATTTGTTTGTCGACCATTCACTGTCCTCCACATCATACTCACACCCCCGTTACCCATATTTTATCCTCCACCTCATCCCCGAAATATCCGTTGGTCAATCAATGCGGGAAAACATATCTTTTAGCCTATTGAATTGTCCTTTGATCCCTAATGGACACCTGTCCATGCAATTAATCCTGTTTTTCACCATTTCTTACTATTCATGACCCAGACGCTGCTGAAACCTTCATCCTCTCTATTTTTTCCCCTCTACGGCTACCATTAACGCCTAGTATTTACCGTCAGAACCATTCTTTCAGATTTTGCAGGTATCAATTGAATTCATGCGCCAAATTCAAAACATTCAGAGATCGATGAAAATCCATTCCTCCCACCTCTTGTCGACCTCGATCGGATCCCTTTGGCCAACAAAGATTGCCTAATTTTAGAACCCAAATGCGAATTCGATTTTGCTAAATTACACTTATGGTTCAGAGACACATTCCTAGACCAGAGTGACGAGATTGGACTTTGGGAGTCCAATCTCCCACTATATCTTTTTCCCCAAATTCATAATTTCCCCAATTTTTCCCTCAAGTGCCAGGTGCACTATCTCCCCAATCAGAGAGCCATTGTGTCATCATTCGGAGAGACCCTTTTCACCATTACACCTGAAGCAATTGACCAGATGATGCTAATACCTAGAGACGAATCCTTTTCTACTTTTACAATTGAGATTCTAACCGAAATGTACCAGAAGCTATATTTTCCCCAGAGAGTGTAGATTTTTGTGATTTTCCTCCTTGAGAGTGCCCAATTTCCCAAGAAAAATCCCCCCTACCATTCCTCCATGTTCTCAGCAAAAGGTAACCAAGTCATTTCATCCCTGTGTTGTCTACTCGGGTATTATTCAAACGAGTGGGTGGATGAACCCATCCTAGGTTTCTTGTCCATTTTCTCCACCGAAGAAAATGCCACCACCCAATTCAATTTCAGCCAATTTCTGTTCGATAACATTCACGAGCAACTTTTCAAATTTCCCATCGAAGGAATGTTTAGGTATTCATCAATACTGGCCTACATGTTCCTATTTTTTCAGTCAGAGAAGTTTTCTTTCTTCCTACAGAAGCTCGATAAAGATGGTAATCCACAACCAGTTACAACATGGACATCATTGTTAAGAAAGAACTTGTCTGAGTTCAGTTTTAAACATTTCATCAACCAGTTTTACCACCCAGTGGTAAGCATGTTAACTGGACGGAAAGAAACCAAAATAAACAAAGAGATTCAAAGGATCATGCACCTATCAGAACTTGCTAAAACAGGGGATTGGTATTTGTACTAGGATCACACAGAGATCAGAGTCGATGGATGTGATATCGGCCCCTACAAGCTTCCCAAGTTCCTACCTGTCAGGATATTTTCCCTGGAGTATATCAGACAAATGATCAACTCTGATGACATTTATTTTGTGGCCCTTAAAAAGAAACAACAACTTAGTATTAAAGGTCAAGTAAGTTCTTTCATCTACAATAGCAGAGCGACAAGAGAAGAAGAAAACAAGTTGTTACTGGAAAAAAGATTCAAGCAAAGTTTCCCATGGCATTACGATCCTTGTGGTTTCATGACAGAAACCAGACTAAGGAACAAAACCTCTCCATATGCTCATGTTCCCAAACCAGAAATTGAGAAGTTCATGAACCAGACAGAGTGGGAGGAGAACACTCTCATAGAAATAGAATAACAACCACCTTCTTCCAGTATTTCACATACTAATACCCCTCAGGGACTAGCAGAGAAAAGACCCAGGAAATATGTATCTCCCTCAGTCACTGAAGTCTCAATAGATGATTTCCATTTTTATAGAAAAATGCCCAAGACCAGTCATACACCTGACAGGTCTGGTGGAGAAGAGACTTTGTCTACTACAGTCATGGAAGGTGAACATTCTCTAATTTCCTCAGGAATCCAGCCAATGATTTCCACCTCCTCGTAGAAGAAGCAGGGTGATACAACATTAACAACCAGAGATTCCCAAGAGCCTACAGGGATGAACCTTTTCGAGAAATATAACCTGATTAAGAAGAAAAATGAGATGCTGACAAATAGTCCCTATGCTCAATTTTTGAAACAAACATCCATAGCTCAGCATAGATTACTATCCATATTTGACACAGAGAAAGGGAGAATGCACATGGCCTACTTGCAGGCACAAGTACCTCATCCCAAAACAATTTTTGTTTATAAAAGGGAAACATTCGAGTTTGATGCTGCAAAAGTACATCCAATTGATCAGATAGATTTTCACAGACAGACTGGAGAAATGATTTTCTCCACCTTGGAAAAGACCTCCACGAATGCAGAAAAGTTACAGGTTTCCTTGAACAATGTCTAGAATCAGCTGAAGCTCGAGTAGGTGTCTTCTTTGGCAAAGGATAACAAAATAAAATGTCTGGAGGAACTAGTACTCAGGATTGGATATGATCCATCCAATATCAAAGCAGCAGAAGAGCTTATAAAAAATAAGAATGTTGACATAGCCTCCCTAAGGAAACAATTGAAAATATCTGCTACTGAAGACCCACAGGCTAAAGAGATGGTCGATACTGAAGGCTAGAAAGAGGAGATGTCGAAGTTAATCATGGAGAAGAATGCTCAGATTAAAGAAATAGAAGCTGAGCTAGACAATCTAGTTAAGGAAAAGGAGAAGAATGTTCCAATGGCAATCATACCATTAAATGCAATTCCGATCATAAGGGTCAGTACAGAAACAAAAACATCAACCACCATAGGGGAAATTCCAACAGCAACCGGGGTGACAGCTCTAGATGCAGTAGAGAAATTGGCAAAAGTGATGGAAGACATGACTCTGCAAGGGGAAGAAATAAGAAAACTGCATGAAGAGATTCAAAATATCCAAAATATTAAATCCACATTCCAGTCCATCTACAACACTGAGATACATAAATCAGAGAGGCTCAAATAGGAACTGTAATGGTTGCATAAGGAAACAGTCACAACGAAGACACTGTCAGAGGTTAAAGAAAATATTTGGATGGACATCTGTCAATTGGTGACAGAGATATGGCCCCTTATACAAATTATGTTTGAACAACATGAGATGGTGTAGAGAGCCAGACAGGCCATCTACAGGATAAAGGGAGAATTGGGAGAAATTCCTACAGAGGAAAACGAGATAATCAGATTCTTAAATTCTAAATCAAAAGAAGAGTTGGAAGCCCTAAAAATTGAGTATAGGAATGAAACTATTCTCAAAGTCAAGAAATTCTTGACCAAGAGGGGGTTAATGCTACAACTCGAGGAGAGAATTCAGACAATGGATGTTGCGATACAGAGGTTTTTCAGAAAGGATGGTTCTTTGCAGAAGAAAGGTCATCCAAGTTTATTTGTGATCAATAACAAGCTGATTACTCTCTCAAATTACAAAAAAAAGATCCTCATAGTGGCAAAGGATGAGTCCAAGTTTGCAGGCATACAGGGCAACATCATGGGAAAATCCTTCCTGGAAACTCTGCAATTAGACATGAGTATTCAACATGAGATAAAGTATCTTTTCATCAGCAAGACCACCTTCCCTAAGTATACAGAGAGAGATGAGGTATACCGAAGGCTTCTCAAAATCACTATTCCCAGTCAATAGAGATGGGAAGACCTATGTGACTTGATCGACTAATAATATGGGGTATACATCCAAGTCATCAGGTGGAGCAGTCAAAGTCAAGTTGATGACTCACCAACAACTTTCCCCACAATCAACATAAAGAATTCGACAGATCATTAGCATTTCCTACAATTCTGTATTTTGTTATCTAGTTAGTTAGATTTGGATTCTACCACATCCTAATCATTAATGACAAGACTGAATTGTAATTTTTTCTATAAATACTTCATACTTCAAAGTATTGAGGGTTGATCTTTACGCCGAAGAAAGATGTAAACTGTAATCTTTTTGAAGAGATCTACCAGTAATAAAAAGGACGATTTGCAGGATTCTCGCGTGTTAGTGTTGGTGATGTTTACTCCTCTTTGTTGAATGGTTTATCTTAATTTGTTATCATTTTGTTTTCTATATATGATCATTTAAAAGAAGTTAAAGTTGCTGAATTTATCTTCGTATACTCTATTTCTGTCTTTTAAATATCTAAATGTTTGTCATATGATATTATGATAAAGAAATTCTTGAATGCTTCTTTATTATAGTTGATTATCTCATATACTTTTGTTATCCATCACTTTAATTCTCAAGGATCCAACATTTACATTATCATGCCCTCTGAAGAAACCTAATAAAATATTTTCTCTAATCTCAAAACTTAACACAGACCCCATAGCCCAATGGACGCGTAAGCAATATTTCAGCCATTTAAAAAAAAAAAACAACACAGTCTTATTTATTTAACTAGACTAATATCTTAAACCTGAAACATATCTAAATCTTACAGAGAGATCCCTCTCTGAAGCTGGAAGGGCTAGATCCTAGTTTCGAATTGGTTGGATAAAGTTACCTCTGATAAATTTCTTCTACCCCTGACAACCTCTGGGAATTTACAGAGCACTAACAAGTGGCTTCCCATGTCATTGTAAATATCATTTTTCTTTTGTTTTTGTTTTTTATAAACGACTCCATAGCCCAACAGCTAAGGCACTGGAACTACTTGTTCTTGGCATCTCACAAGGAGCATGCCATCCCTTGTGGAGCCAAATGTTATCACATGAATTTGTCAGAGTCCTATGGGTTTGTGGTTTCTACCAAAGTCTGTAATTTTGCCGCGGTATCCTTGTTTTCCCAACCCACAGCCAGTCGTCTGAATCCTCGATCATGAAGGCCGCAGCCATGAACACAAAGCACAACTTTCCCAATAGTCCATTTTGGGCTTGAAGCACAAGCATAAGCCAATTTTAATCTTTCAACGATGGAGATCCATCAGGAGAATCGATCGATGGTGTGCATTTTTTCAGAAGGTCAAAAGTTGCGCGCAGTATAGCGCCAAAGAAAAATCATGAAGTCAAAAGGTTGAGTAAAGATTTAATCTGGGTCGTAGATCTCATTAGGAGAGATCAACAGTGGAAAATAATTATGGGAATCATGAGTTTGAAATAGTGTTAAAGTTGTTCGTCAAAGGTCCAAACTCCCGAAACCCGAAATCAACAAGAGTCGTCTGATTCAGAGGGACACGTGGCACCATATTTCAGAAGTCACGGTTTCATGAATTAGAAGTTTTAGCATGGAGCACGACGCAAGTTTGTGAAGTGTGAAATCACGAAGCACCCAAGAATTGGGCCCATGATCATAGCCCGTGAGCATATGGAAATTGGGACCATAAAGAAGGGTAAGCATCCCTATTGAGCGGATGACAATTGGGGTTTTCGAGGAAGTAATCGTGGTTGTCAAATTCAAATAAAGTCTGACTGTCAATTTGAATAAGGCCATTTCGCAATTACGGGCATCGAGATATTGGAATCAAGTGAAGTGGAGAGAATAAGGCCATTTCGCAATTTCAGGCATCAAGATATTTGGAATCAAGTGAAGTGGAGATTCCCGAAAGACGAAATCCTAAAGCACCTTTGGATATGACCCCCAAGTCATGGACCGAGGTTGCATGCAAGATGGAGCAATGGAGAGGAGCTGCGCCAAAGGCCGAAAGCACCCATATTGGTCACATAAGAAGATCTACATGGCCTTGAGGCACCGAGATTGACTCGAAGAATTCGTGGGCACCGTATGGAACATTCATGGGTGTCAGGCCTCGTCCCGATCCCGATGAAGGTAGTTAATGGAAATGGGGGAGGTGGTTGAAACCTCGTCTCACCCCATAAATGGAAAACAGGCTAAAGATGACTATGAGTGTAGATTGACAATCCAAAGTTTCCTTCTGGACGGATTTTCCTGCAAAACACATAACTGAGGAAAGCTTGTGTCTGACATCAGAAGGCCTACACAGTTTGACAGAGAAGGCACCGACTGAAAACTTTAAATGTAGAGGTCTGATCACGCTCCCGGTGGCTGCAGCATTTCTGAGTATATATAGGTAGTTTTAGTATTTTGTTAAGGGTGGATGGTTGAGCTAGGCTCCCTGCTATTGTAATATTTTGATGAAGAACACTGGTTATATGGTTATGTACTTGACTTGAGACTTCTTGATTAATCTAAATCAATTTTCTTACCCCATCTTGTTTTCCTCTGATACTGAGAGAGTTCATGGATGACTGATTCACATGAATTTTTGTAACTGTATTATGATGAATGTTTGATTATACTGTTGTTATAATTTCTTTCAGTTTCTTTGAGATTTGAATTCAAAAGGATATTGCATACAAGTTTTTCCTCCTTAGGCTGTTGGAAGACCTGATGTCCACGACAGACCTCTACACTCTCCTCACCAAAGTATTTCCTCTATTCACCCTTACTTCAACTTAATGACTGAAGTTGATTCCAAACCTCAATTGCTTGTGCATGCTAGTCCAAATTTCTGAGTTAAAACGTTATTATCATTTATTCTTATCAATTTGACCTATTAAAACTCAATTACACTCACATAAACTGATGGGTATTGATCTTGCCTTCTATGCATTCTAAAGGTGACTTCTAGTGCTAATAGAGTGGACAAGTACATTGGCATTGTATATATTCTAAACAAAGTACCACTGGAACTTTCATAATTTGGTATGGAATAATGTTATATATGCAATAATAACTCTAGGATTTGTGGTAAATAATGTTGTACACGCAATAATAACTCCATGATTTGTGGTGCAAAGAGAATAAATTGAACTAAGTGAGTAGAAGTTTCCTCCAAATTTACAGGAAACGTGAAGTTGGGAGCGACAATAATATATATTAAAAAAATATAAAAATATTTTAGATTACAATGATACTTTCAATTACAATGTATAGAGATATTGATACGTTTTAAATCTTATTTCAAAAAAATTGAAGGTCAATCGAGGACAATGTTTCTCCTATTGCAACAACTACAATATTGAAATTACTAATTTAATTTGTGCTAATAATTATATGAATGTATTTAACACAATACTCAAACTTTAATATCCATAAATATTCCATTAGAAAATGAGAAACAAAATTGAAAATACATATATACAATTTTAACATCTTTTTAAAATTAAACTTTACATATATAAACTTCAAACATCTTTGTAAATTTGAAGCATTATTTTTTTTTATTAGAAAAAACAAAATAGTACTACTCTTCTAATATGAAAATATAATAAAAATCAATAATATAATTGATTGATATCGATATAAGTCTAGTCTCTAACCATGAAAATAATGCATTAACAATAGCACTCAACGATTGATTGAAATCTACCAAAACTAATATAAAAAATGAGAGAATCGATGTAAGTGGATTCATGTAATCCTTTCCAATGCACCCACTAATAAAGGGTGAGCTTGCTTTATTTATGGTGGTCATTCTATGATCTCTTTGATTTATTTAAGTGGAATATAATAAAAGTGTTGCTTGTTTTATGTTGTTATTTGTTTCATGTTTATTATTAGGTTGGATACATCAACTATTTGTGTATGTTATTAGGAAATAAAAGTAATGGAAAGAAATTTATTTCTTTTATATATATATATATATAATATATAAAATATGGTACTTGGTTTATTTTGATATGACTAATAGATTAAAAACATATTTTTCACTTTATGTGTGAGGGATATTGAATAAAAGTGATGCTTGCTTTATGCACATAAAAACTCTTTAATAATATTATTGTTTGTTTTATATCCAATGTTTATTACTAAGTTGGATAGTTAGTATATTTTTAATAAACAAAAATTAACAAAACAAAGATAATACTTGCTTTATTTTATAGGAATATTAGAATAGAGATATCCTTGATTTATACACATAGGATCATTAAAATAAAGGTTTAAAGAGTGAGGTTAGTGGAATACAGGTTATGTACTTGCTTTATGTTGATTAGAGCATCAGAATAAAGATGTGCATTTTGATTATGTAAACACAATAATTAGAATAAGAACAAAGTGAAGTGGAAAGAATAAGGTTAGTGAAATAAAGGTGATATTTATTTTAGGCTCGTGATAGTTTTATTGGAATAAAAAAATATTTGGTGTATGCAAATAAGATTATTAAAGTAAAAATGGAAAGAGTAGAGGATGTGTAGTAATTTTTTTTATATAATGTTTAATTTTAATAAATGAAAAAATTTCAAAAATATATTTTTAGATTAAAATATTAAAATAATTTTTTATTAAATTTATTTAAGTCTATCGGTTATAATTTATACTTACCATGGGTGGGGCATTATACTTACCATTGTTTTAAGCCCCCACAAACTTGTAAGTTGCATGCTCACCCCATTCAATCTAGTCTTTCTCCTCTTACCTTGTAATCGCCCCTCTCTTAGCATGAACCCACCCATGTTGGGGTAGTCACAACACCCAACAAGGTCAACCAACCCATAAACAAAAACAGAGCATCCAAGTTAGGATTAAACACCCTTTTCTCATTTGTGGAAAAACATGACAGAGGCAACCTACAAACCAACTTTGAGGCCGTAAACTAGCCTTTCTGACCTGGAGAGGGCTCTCTCTTAAACTTCGTCTCTGTACAGGTTATGGCTTTAAATTGCCAGCTAGATTTAACACTTTTGTACAATATTTCTGATTCTATTGGTGAAAGAAAAGCAGGACCTTGGGCTATGGAGTCAATTTAAGAAAACGATGGAAGCAAATGACTTAGTGATTGAACTTGAGAGGATAAAGGCTAAGTAAGCAACATTATTTCAATTAAAAATCGTTGTGTGTGGCAAGAGAAAAATACATGAAGAAACTCGGAGCACCATTGGGGATGAATTCAGAGTTCACTTAGAAGAAATACATTCGTCTAAATGGTGTGAATCTAGAGCACTGCGCGGTGAATTATAGATTCGAATCAAGTTCTGATTTAGACAAAATAAAGATATGAATATAAAGAACACATGAAATCATGTACGCAAAGAGAGAGTACAATACATCAAACTACTACCGTTAGAATCTTTTCGTCAAAGTTTCAGGAGCTTTTCATTAAGTTTCAATCAAGTTTGAAAGTTACATTCAATATTCATTGTCTACATTGTTTTGCCAACCAACCATATTTACATGAGAATGATCCCCATATATAGAAAACTAATGTCACCCTTGGCTGCTAGGGTCAAACTACTCTCTCCTAGAATCATGGATCTAATTTCTTTGAAAGAGAAAAATAACTTCAATAGATTTACTAAAAATAGAAAACCTAACTTTGCCAAATAATAATCGTAACCAAAATATTCTTTAGAATCATCGATCATGATCAAAATTAGACCATATGGTTGTGAGAAGTCATCATGTTCATTTTTGGACACTCTGTCACCCCTGCACAGCAAGTCTGCTACGCAATAGTAACCTACAACAAAACACAGCGGATTGTGCAGCGAACTGGGAAAATAGGCACTAAACATAACATCATATATCACAAATAAAAAACTATTTTTCAAAAATGATAGATTTTGTTTTAGGTAAGATCGTTATGAAGAAAAACCTCTCTTAGTTTCTTGAAATTCGTCTCCAGATGTCCAGAATACATGTCGCAAAAACATGTCTCAGACATGAAATCATGAAAACTGAAAATTAGGGCTCAAATATTCCTTCTAATATCCCAAAATATGAAACTATTTTGAAATGTGAGAGAGTTTTTTATTATCTGGTTTGTCCTCGACACAAACCTCTCAAGGATTTTCAAAATTCCTCTCCAGTTGATCAGAAAGTGATCTTTAAGTTGACCACTAAACTAGTCATTTGCGCTACGCGCCCTGTAGCCTGTGCGTAGGAAAATCCTCTGCGCGACAACATCCTCTATGCGACAACATCCTCTTTGCGACAACATCCTATGCGTGACAACATTCTTTTCTTGATAACATCCTCTGCGCGACAACATCCTCTGCACGGAAACATCCTATGCACGACAACATCCTATGTGCGACAACATCCTCTGCATGACAACATCCTATGCGCAATGAAATCCTCTACACAGCGCACAAAAATTTTTGTAGTGCGCATTTTAAAATGGAAATGGAATAGATAGATGATAAAGTTTCCTTTTGAAACCGACCCTTGGAGATGTTAGGTGATGCCAGGCATAAAAACAATATTGGTGCTAACAGGCATGACTTTGCAAACTACTGACAAACCTCTAACCTTAGTTATGAAAATCATGGTGCTAATAGGTGCCACTCGCTTTTGATTCAAATTTTAAATTTCGTGAAATGCCCTTCAAGATGCACTCTGTTCTCCAAGGGTGTCACTCGCCTTTGATTGGTTTTGGTAGTTGTCCAATTCCTGGAGTCAGCACTCCATCAGGGAAACCATGTGAGAGACTAAGGGCTTATAAGGAATAAGGACCCAGCCTTATTGTGTGCCCCTTAGAAATATTTGTTAGACGACTATCTCAGTATGCCCTCACGACATCTTGGATCTCTCGAACTAGGTAATCTTTAACCTAAAATTAGAGTCACAATGAGAGTGCTAGTAGGTTTTGACATGGATGTTGCCACACCTCTCCCTCAATATATGGTTGTTGTGCATGGCCCCTTTACTCCTTATGTGAGTCAGATTAGAAAGAAATCGTCAACCTGCATCCATCAAAGAAACATTGCAAATGATCCATAAATAACATCATAATATACCCAATCATATGTCACCTTTGCATAAATGAAATAATCAAACCAATACAATCCACTCCCTGACTCGATTTGGAGTCCAAGGAGGTCCATTGATGCCATCGACATCCTCAATCTGTCAAGTGTCCTACACACTCAGGGGAAACTCGTCAATAGCATATGTTAAAATATAGATATCAAATAACATAACATCATAATCCATCAACATCATCATAAGAATCCATAAGCGAGACAGACAACCATATACTAAAACCGGATCACTTGCATGCAAGTGTCCTCAAATAATAAGTCAATAATATGTGATCACAAGAGCAGGATGTTACATACATCCCCTCTTGTTTTAAACTTCATCCCAAAGTTGTACAGTATAGCAATGTATAAAGCATATGACACTTGATCTATATGTCTAACTATCAAATAAATATGGAAATTGTTGGCGCATATCATATGCGTTCTCCCAGATAGCCGAGTGAGGAATATAATTGTCCCATTGGACCTTGACCTGATCAACTATTCGACACCATAGTTGTTGAATGCAATGGTCAAGAATGCGGATTGGATCCACTGTGAGTGCACCCTCGTCCGACACCTGCAAGGAACTCATGTCAATCACATGTGTAGGATCACTAACATAATGTCTCAAACCAGATACATGAAAAACATTGTGCATATGCCTCAAAGAATCAGGAAAGGGCCCTTTCTTTTCCATAACTTAGAAAGGTCCCAAAAACCTAGGAGAGAGTTTATAACCCTTCCCAAACTTAATCAAGCTCTTGTGTGGTTTCACCCCCAATAAAACTCAGCTGCCAACTTCATAATTACGGTCAACGCGATGCAAATCGACATAACTCTTTAGTTGATCTTGCGCTTCTTTAATCCTTTGTCTTATCATTTGTATTTCTTATTTTATTTCTTCTATCACTTTTGGTCCTACCAGGACCCTATCCTCAAGTTTATCCCAGATCAAAGGCGTTCGACACGGTCGCCCGTAAAGAAACTCAAATGGTGCCATCTTAATGGTGCTTTGATAGTTGGTGTTGTACGCAAACTCTAATAGTGGAAAGAACTCTTCCCAATGCTTTTGTTGGTCCATCACATACATACACAACATATCTTCCAAGATTTGGTTTGTTATTTATGTCTGCTCGTCTGTCTCCAGGTGATAAGTTGTACTAAAGTTAAGTTGGGTTCCCAAGGCCTCTTGGAAACAAGTCCAAAATAATCTGGTAAACATCAATCCTTATCATATATGATCCTTTTAGGCATGCCATGCAATCTCACAATATCACTGATAAAAACTCTAGCTATGTCTGGTGCCTGATATGTCGTACACACAGGAATAAAATTTTCACTCTTCGTCAGAGTGTCAACTACCACGAAAATCGATTCGTGCCTCCTTACCGTCATCAGCAACCCAACAATAAATTCCATCGAAATGGCTTCCCATTTCGATTCTGGAATAGCATGTTTTTGTAGTAATCTTGTTGGATGTTTATGTTCAACCTTCACTTGTTGACATTCTAGACATATCGCGACGTAGTTAACTATGTCCACCTTCATTCCTTTCCAAAATAATAAGGGCTTAAGGTCTGCCCTCATCTTCATGACTCTTGGATGAGCCATGTACACTGCTCTATGAGCTTCGCTTAAGATCAAACTTATCAAATCATCGTTAGGCAGTACATAAATCCAGTTATTATACCTCATCAATCTATAGTTGTCCAATGTATATCCTTCAAACCTAGGTACCAACATGGTGTCTTGTCTGATATTTTCCTTAACCTCTTTATACCAGTCATCATTGCATTGTATAGTTAGAATATTTTCTCGAAGATTCGTCTAAATAGGTATCATCAAAAATATGCGTTGTCTCTGACTCAATGCATATTCCACTCTATTCACTACTCCTTTTATGTAGGTAATCTCAAAATCGTACTCGCTAAGCAATTCTGATTAACACATTTGTCATGCATTGAATTCACTTTGCATAAAAATGTGCTACAAACCATAGCTTGGTCTATCTTTAGTTCAAATTTCCATCCAATCAAATAGTGTCTCCACACTCTCAGGGCATACACAATAGCTAATAACTCCAAATCATGCGTGGTGTAGTTCTCCTCATGCTTTCTTAATTTCCTTGAGATGTAAGCGATCACTCGACCGTCTTGCATCAAGAATCCACCTAAGACTTACTTGGATGCGTCTGTGCATACCAAGAAGTCATCGTCCATGTCGGGGACCTTTAGTATCGGCGCATTCATCAAAAACTCCTTAAGTATTCGAAATTATTCCGTTCATTTCTCAGTTCATTCAAACTTCTTATTTTTCTTCTGCAATTATGTGATCAAATTTTCTATCTTTGAAAAACCTTCGACGAACTGTCGATAATATCCTGCTAAACCCATGAAGCTACGTACTTTTGGTATGTTCGTCGGCAAAGGAAATTCCATAATAGACTCTACCTTCGTTGGATCCATAGCGATGCCTTCACCAGAGATAACATGCCCTAAGTAATGAATCCTCGATTGATAAAAAAGAGCATTTCAACAGTTTCCCATATAATTTGTTTTCTATTAAACACTTTAGTACCAAGCGCAAATGGTCATCATGTTCTTCCGTCATCTGAGAATATATCAATATGTCATCAATGAATACTTGAAAAAACTTGTCCAAGTATTCGCAGAACACCCCATTCATCAAGATCATGAATACCCATGGGGTGTTTGTCAGTCCAAACGGTAAAAACGTAAACTCGTAATGCCCGAGCCTCATCTTGAATGCGGTATTAGGAATGTCTTCCTCTTTGATCCATAACTAGTGATATCCTTATCTCAAGTCGATCTTTGAAAACAATGTCATGCCTTTCATTTGGTGAACAAATCGTCTATTCTTGGAAATGGATATTGGTTCTTGATCGTGGCCTTGCTCAATTGATGGTAGTCAATATAGAGTCTCCACGACCCATCCTTATTCTGTATGAAAATAACAGACGCACCCCAAGGTGACACACTTGGACGTATACTTGGACGTATAATTCTTAGGTACAACAACTCTTTCAATTGCATTTTCAAATCCTGTAACTTAGGGGTCGAAATTCGATAAGGCGTTCTTGTTATCGGTTCAGTTCCAAGTTTGAATTTGATGGTAAATTCCAAATCTCTTTCGGGAAAAAAACCTGGTAACTCTTCTAGGAACACGTCTACAAAATCTTGTACTATCGGAAGGTTTTCTAATCCTTCTTCCATGCCCTTGTCGTTCAGCACTAAGATTGCATATAGCTTGCATATTTTGCACATGCTCTTCTGTAGTTGTAGGGAAGAAATGAACCTTAAGGAAATTCTCTGGTTTCTTCCTACAATCACTCATCTCTGTCCCTCATCATCGGTCAATCTCAACCATTTTGTCTTATAATTGAGTATCGCCTCATGTGATTCCAACCAGTCCATACTAATCATGATGTCATAGGATCATAAGATCGTGACGTACAGGTTAGAATTATTTAAAAAAATCCCAGGTTAAGGCTATAGTCCATAACCTTTCCTCCAACCTTCTTCTTTCCACCCGAAGCCATTTCCATGTAGCTAAACGCGTCCTGTTCGACTGCCATTACCTTAATTCATTTTAGCACTACACCAGAAATAAAGCTCTCTATAGCATTTGGATATATCAAAATACTAAAGTTCTAGTCAGCGATGGTACCTGATATCTCGAGCACAATAGACTGGTGCTCATCTTGGTGGTTATTCACCACTGCATGAATCTGATGGGCCTTGCCAAAACCTCCAACTGTAGTGTGTGCGACTGACCCAGATGTTATGACACTTTCAACCGGACAATCGCACTGGTAATGTGGCCTTCCACATGTCCAACATCTGGTCTTCGATCGAGTACTCTTGGTCCCCAAAGTAGAAGATATTGGCCCACCATCTTGAAACCTCAGTTTGTTCTGTTGAATAGGCATAAATTGTTGCTTCAACGGTCGACGTTGTTGTTGGTGTTGTGGTCCTCTGTAGGGAGTTCACTGCTAAGGAGTTGGTCATTGTGGTGTCATGAACGTGGATCCTCTTGTAGTACCTTGATACCCTAATGAATGTCTAGCTGGAGTCGCATGCTACTACACACTAGATGTCTCTTGTCATGTCGGTCTAGTAGGAATCCTACTCTGACCCCCATTGATCAGATCTTCCTCAACTATGAGGGCCTTCTGGACTGCATCGTGCAACGTCTGAGGCATTAGGATACTCACCTTCACACGAATGATGACGTTAAGTCTAAACACAAACTTGTTGACCTTTGGCTTCTCCTTGCTCAGATGTGGAGCATACCTAAGCAATTCCATGAATCGGGCCTCATACTCAGGAACCGTATGACCTCCCTGTCGTAAGGCGTTGAACTCATTGAGTTGGCGCTCAATGAATTCCTCTAACAAATACCTCTCCTGGAACTGCTCCTAGAATAGTTCCCATGACACATCTTTGACGACCATGTTAAGTTGTGGCAGGAGTGTCTTCCACCATAGAAGAGTGCTCCCCTTCAGCTGAAATACTGCCATGCGAACTTTCATGTTGAAGGTGTACTTGTGAAGTGAGAGGCACATCACCATGTTCTCCAACCATGCTTCGTTGATTGTGTTGTCTTTGGCACCCATGAACTTGGGAAACTTAACCTTATCGAATTCTTTATGAATGTTACTAGTATCGGTTGGGGTGCATTGTGGACCCTCAGAGGGTACATGCACTTTGGCCTCATCTCTATCTAGACAATTAATCAAGGCCTCTAACATCCTCTAAAAGGATCTTGTCAACCCAACCACATCCCCCACATAAATATGCTCCTGTCTAATAACCTTCTCTTCTCCTTGGGGGTTAGACCCCTCTGGCATGGATGCTACTGGAGGATTCACACCTCCTCCCCCAGCACCACATCGTCTGCCTCCACGACAACCTCTAACCATGATTACCTATAGGGACACAATTCAATTTAATTAGCGATAAATTATTAATCAAGTGTTTAATATAGTGGAAGTCGTAATGATCCCAAGTCACAGGGTTGAACCTGCTCTGATACCATATGTAATGACTGCTCCGTTACATAAATTGAAGCACAAAAGGTAATTTCTTTTTGTTTTTTTAAGGCATTAGGAAATTAACATCAACATTAAAATTCATAGCAACACATAATCTACAACATCATAAGTAATAACGATGCAACCAATGCATCAGTACATAATATCAACATTAAAATTCATTGTAATCAATAACGATGCAACCAACACATCAACATAAATGATGGTGACACAGAAACAAAAATAGCGACGCAAATCAACACATCACAATCAACGTAAAAAAAATTATAAAAAATGATCAACCAGATACTGAATATTAAAATGAATACACGTCCAACCTACCCTACAAGGTTAGAACCTCTAGGACACATAAGAAACTCTCAAGCCTAGGATTCATCTAATTGATTTTGACCATTTAAGGTTGTAGGGCTAGAGAATGTTCCGGGGAACAAGGAGGGGTCTACATCCTGTTAGAAACATTACTTGTCTTCGGCATCGGGATATCCAAGTCTACAGGTTGCACGAGGAGCGCCCAAGCGCAGTGCATAGAATAAGTCTTGTTCGGACTTAAAATCAAGCAAGCGGGAAAAGTCATAGTGTCAACGGTCTTGATCTATCCACATGAGTAGATCAACAGTTCGCGGGAAATCACAGATAGCGAAGTTGAACTAGGTTAACGCAAGGGATCACACCCATATTGTATGAAGGGAAGAATAACAGTCATTCGTCCAAAGGACACGTGGCGCGAGATCCATTCGCGTCGGCTTTTCGGCAGTCACGAGTTCGAAGGATGAAAGTTACATATCACTCTGTATCGTGAAACCCCGAACCCCAAAGTGCTGATAGTACCCAAAGTCAGGCCCACAGTATCAAGGGGCAGTCTCAGCCATCCATTTGAAGCGGACACCTGGCGGTCGATTGAGCCCTCTCGGTGTTTCGTCCATCGCAACCCCAAGCCGCAAGGAGCAGCTCCGTCATATTCTCGATGCACGAAGTGCCAGGAGCGTCCAGGACTCGGGACCACAATATCACCGAGTGAGTTTCAAGACCGTTAGATCTCAAAGGGATGCGTGGCACCAGATGGAGCCGTCTCGACGTTTTGCTCATCGCGATTTCAAAAAGCAGGGATTAGCTCCTTCCCATTCGCGAATGCCGAAAGCACCTTGGGGACAAGCACATGCTCACACCCCATGGTCACTTGGGAAAATAAAGGAGCCAAAGGCATCGAGGCTAGTTGCCGAAAGGATCATCGTGATATCCATGCGCCTTTCGATGCGATCTCGATCCTGTTTTTCGCTTGGAGTAAATGAAGGCAACAACAGGTGGTTGAAGCCTCCTTTCATTCATTAAATGTGGGAAACGGAGGGTCTGGCAAGCGGTCTGCTCGAAAAGGTCCTGTGTATCGATTTTTCAAAGAAACCATGCCAAAGTCCTCAACTAGACAGAGAAGTTTGCGCACACTACCCCAACACTTAATGGCTCAGCTACCTTCCCCTTACAAGAGTCATGCACAATTAGGGTGGTGTATGACAGGGATTATCCGTCCGAATTCGGCTGAAGGGACACCACGCCTTGGATGGCTGAACATGCCTCTGTTAGGTGAATTTTCCTGAGTATATAGACTCAGTCTTTGTATTTTGTAATGGATCAATGGTTGAGCAAAGCTCCCGATTGTAAAGTTTTGATGAAGCGTTGGTCACTCTGGTTAATGTATAAGGCATTTGAGACTTATTACTTTATGGATGTCAACCTCTTTTCCATCTCTTGTATACTGTGTTAGAACAACTCGAAATTGGAGGATCCAGTCGAGTTGTAGCTGTTATAGGATGATGTAGGTTGGATCACTGTAACAGTTACATTGTTTATAACCAGTTCCTGTTATTTTCGTAGCGCTGAACGACTTAGAATTGGAGGATCCAGTTGAGTCACTCTTCAGCGCCTTGAATCTCCGAACCAAGAGGATCTTGGCTTCTGATTTTTTCATCCTCAAGCTTCCGAAGGCTTGTCACCCGAGGTAGTCTTTCTCGCCCTTTTCACAAGTCTTCCCCTTGTCATGCTTTAATCCATTTACTAACAGAAGTTGGATCAAGACCTCCCTTGATGCATACATACCAGGCCCAGTCTCCCGAGTCAAAGTTTTATCTTCTTGAGTCTTTACCCATTTGATCACCCCATTTATTTAACCGTGACATAAAAACTGATGGGCGTCGGGCTCTGCTCCTGCAAGCAATCCAAGAGTGACTTCTGACGCTAACATTTCTCGTGCCGTTGTTGGGGACAAAGTTGAAGATTTTCCCCAGGATTGAAAGACATTGAGCCTCTGATCCTGAAGGTGCATCAGGTATCAGAGCCTTTGAAGATTGCTACTAAGCACCTGGTGACTCCATTGTGATGACTCCGCTGTGGCAAACCTACCGAGTTAATTGTGGCTTTCAGAGGTAGACACATGCGGTCTCATCCACAGCTGCCTCTAGCTACACCCGAATATGATCCAGAGGTGGTTCTCAGAAAAGGAAAGGCCCCTGAAGAAGAAGGTTCCATCGCCGAAACAGGTAATTCATCTTCTCCTTTTGTAAGAACTCCATTTTCTCCTCAGATTCTTGACCGTCCTCCTTCCGAGGTGTCCCATTTCCTGAATTTTGGGAGTGTTCCTGCTAAGTTTTCCCCTCCTGGTCTGGGATTGGAGGGAGAAACCCTTGTCACTCCCCTCTCCTCAGAAGTTGTGCCCTGGCGTAGACCCAGGACCGCAGAATATTTCCCCACGCCTAGTTTTACCACTCCTACACAAAGAGGAGCACCTGCTGACTTGAGCTCGTTAGCCTTCTCCTTAAATTCCCTCTTGTTTCCCACCCCACTTCGGGACTCATTCCCAGTATCCCCTTCACGAACTCCTTCTCCTTCGAGTTCTCCTCCACCTAATATTCTTATGGCTGGTGCTAATCCCCCTCTGAATAGAATGGACACCATAGTCACTGCCAGATATGCTCCCTTAGTTCTTCCCCATCCTATGAATCCTCTCCCTGCTGGAGATTACTTGAAATACATTCCTAAGTTCACCGGAGAAGGGGATGTAACTGCGGAAGAGAACCTGGCTTCTTTCTATAGTTACGTAGACAACCTCAACATTGAAAATGAAGATGTCTGGATGAGATTCTTCATCCAGAGCCTCGATGGAGAGGTGAGGAAATGGTTCAAAGGATTGGCCCCCGGATCTATTGCTGGGATCGAAGCCCTGGATAGTGATTTCCTGAGGCAGTGGGGCGATAGGAAGGATTTCATGTACTACATGACAGATTTCGGGTCTTTGAAGAAAATGGAAGGAGAGTCTGTCTCTGACTTCTCCAAAATATTTAATAAGATGTATAATAAAATTCCTGCAGAAATAAAACCCTCAGAAGCCTCGACCAAAATTTCTTATGCTAGTGCGTTCGGCCCCTATTTATGTCTTTTGTTGAGAGAAAGAAGAGCCACCTCCTTAGCTCAAATGCAAGATGCGGCCATAGAGGTTGAATCCAATGTGTTAGCAGCTAACAGACTGAGGAACAAGGTCGACGCAAACAGAAGAAATGGAAGGTCGGAAACCTCGACTTCTGGATCATCGGTGCCCCACCCTCAAGTGGGTGAACAGACCAAGATGGTAAAGTCTCTGTCTGCATAGATGGAGAGAATGAAGGTCGAGGGGAGGCAAGCATACAAGGGCCCTCAGAATGTCGAAAACAAAGGAGGTTTCAGGAGGCCAAACAATATTAATTCCCCAAATGTGTAAAGAGAGAGGGGAAGAGACAGAGAATACCAGAAAATTTAGGCCCCTTTTCAAAACAATTTTGTGGCCGAGGGGGAAGAAGGAGAAACAAACAAGCTCGATCCTGAAATCCATTGCTTCGGAGACACTCCTCCTTTTCCTCATATCACTCAATTAGCTTACGAGGAGTCTCTCATGGACAATCAGCTGAATGAACTAAGTAAAGGAGACAAGGCTAGTGACAGCCAAAGCAGGTATAACCTGAGGTCCAAGAAAAATACAGCAACATCTGATGTTCCTGAGCAGTCCACTAGAGCATAGAATCCTGCTAATGAAGTAGCAGACAATCACAGAGGTAAGAAGCACCAACCCCTCTCTCCCATAGTCCAGAGTCATGTTCCCAAAATAAGAGAAATTCTGAAGCTTACATCTTCTTTTAATTTCGAGCATGAAATTCAAAAGATTAGAATTCCTATACCCCTGACCGAGTTGATTAAACATGAAGGATTCAAGAAACACTTCTCTGAGATTTTACGGTCCGAGGTCTCATGCCTTCCCGCAGACTTCATCAATTTGCAAGATGAAAAACCTGCAGTTATCCTAGGTCCTATGGTAGAAGACAGGAATGACTTGTCCCCTCCCTTCTACACTTCCCTAAACATACATGACAAGGTGTTGCACAACTGCTTGATGGATTCAGGGGCTTCTCACAACCTCATGCCCAAAACTGTCATGGAAGAGTTAGGGCTAGAAGTCACCCG